>JAHDVE020004504.1:0-138597 GCA_022606495.2 Halesus radiatus
GGATATTGAAAGAAGGGCGAATGCAGGAAACTCCATTAACGGAGGACTGAACGCGGTTGGCGCAAACAAAAAGTTGTCCAATGAAGCGAAGCTAGCAGTACACAATGGAGTGCTGATACCAACCTTGATGTATGGCAGTGAGGCATGGAACTGGCAGAGGAAGGATGAAAGTAGACTGAATGCTGTAAAAATGAGATCTCTGAGACGAATGTGTGGTAAAACCATGTATGATCGTGAAAAATGTTGAGATTCGTAAAGAATGCAAGGCTGATGTAAGCGTAGTGAGCAAGATTAAGAAGGGGACGCTTAGATGGTTTGGGCATGTAGAGCGAATGAATGAAGAAAGGAGTGTAAGGAGAATATATGACGCGAATGTGAATGGAAGAAGAAGCCGGGGACGTCCAAGGAAGACGTGGCACGATCAAGTGAATCAAATACTTGACTCGGGCCATGTCAGAAGTCGGAATAACAGAAGAGAGTGTATGAGGCGTTGTATGAATGTGAATGAAGCAAGAAGTGTATGCCAAGATCGAGTTGTTTGGCGGTCCGTCCTCTCTGCCTACCCCTGCGGGGAAACGGCGTGATGGTTAGTTAGTTAGTTAGTTAGTTAGTTAGTATTTTAGAAATACGATATATCTATATAATGTATGTATATAAACATATATACATTAAACGTATGGTTCCAATAAATGAACAAAATTGGAAGTACTCGTTTGCATCCCAGGAAATCAAAAATTCAGGAACTGCAAAATACTTAATTTACCCAAAAACTTTTTTAAAGTTATTTTATATCTGTGTACAGAGCCCTTGAACTCCGGTGTAGAATTTCGCAGAAATGGCGCTATAAAATTATCTTGCCTATTTATGGCTGCACTTTTTGTAATGTGATTCACAATTAATTTCAAATGGGTGGTTTCAGATACGTATGGCCTACCACATTATATATTAATTGATATTGTGTTTAAAACTGTTTTTTTTTTTTGTAATACGGATTGCAAATCTTTGGTTACGTTTATTTACAAAAGCGAACCGATAAATGATTAAACATACTTTTCTCCACTTTAAAAATCATATTCGTATTTTAAATATTTTATAAAACATACAATGGGACGGTCAGAAAAAAGTAATATTTCTGATTAGATTTTGAAAAATGCTAAATCTATGTAAATTTAAAAAAATTTTAATAAATATTTTTCTATTTAAAAACATTATGTTCATCGTATTGCGTAATAATACTATCATTATTTTGAATGAATAAATAATAACTCTCCGACGTCCCTCTCCCCGTTATGTTCTCCAAGTATTTTAGTTTTTTATTACTGTGACAGCTGTTTCGGCGGTCAAAGCAGTTTTCAAATGTGATTAGGCCACACTGAGATGACTTAACGTGGCCTAACCACATTTTGAAAATGGCTTTGAACACTGAAACAGCTGTCACAATAATAAAAATAAACTTAAATCCTCGCAGAACTTAATAATAAATTTGATTCACTTATAATTTACGAAAATAAATTCATAAAATTTCCCGAGAACCTACCTATAAGTGCATAGATTCTATTTAACGCAGACACAATAATATTTATAATTTAAACACATTAATTTGTTATAAACAATTTATTTTTTATATTAGTAACGCATAAGAGTTCCAACTGCCCCCAACCGTTTGGAACCAGTGAGACTATAGCATCTACAGTTAGGGTATGTTGTGAGGCTGAATGTCGTAGGAAGGGAAAGGATGAGGTGGGGAAGTACCTGGCTATTCAGATCTGGTCACCAAACACGGCTAAAGCCATTTCAAGCAACGTTTCGATTCTGAATGGTGGTATTTCACCAGGGCAATCTGAAAGAATCTACCTCTCTGGAACGTGCCGCAAATATACTATACATTATTTTAAATGAATAAATTGTGAAATAACACAAATCAAACACGACTTGAACCCGCGACCTCCAGATTCGTAGCCGAGGATAGTAACCACTCAACCATGGAGGCCGGCAAATTTGCGAATACTTGCCTGTTTTTTTCCCCAGAAGGTTTTATCGACAGAATTTTCAAAAAATTACGAAATAAATGCAAATAATTTGATGTTATTCCAATAAATGAAAAATAGTTGATAAATTAATGGATGAAGGAAATGCTCAAGTCGTTACGGAGGACTTAACATTATGGTGGTGCTAATGAATATGGTGTACGTAATTGCCTACTCGTTGCACGTGAGTGGGTATTAAAAATGAACATTTAAAGTGTAATCCACAGTAATTTATGATAATTTTATTATTTTTTCAATGGTCTTTATGTTTTAACGATTTGTTTAATTGTGGAAAGAAGCACAGTGCCGGCTTTGACATACAGTACCTACCTACCAGTAGCGTGCACTGCTCCTTGATCAATGGTGGGCTGTAGCTTTTAAGGGGTTAATTAGAATAATGAACATTTTGTTTATATCAATAACGACGTTCAGACTTAAATACCAGTATATATATATTTTTTAAAGTCAGTTTTCGTAGTTAAAATAATTTTGAAAGTTTATTGTTTTCGATGCTCGGAAAACGCTCCAAATCTATGGCCGATCGGTTTTAATCAGTTTTGAGGTTAGAATGTCAAATGTCAAAGCAAGAATGAGCTTTACCGTTCATAATTTTATATTTTATTCATAGTAAACCACCATTAAACATAAGTAATAGAATTATGTACCTTTTTAGAAACTTTAACTCAAAGAATAATAATAGCATTGAGTATTAATGCATTAATATTATCATAATATCTGCATTGATAATGCTCATGAAGTTTGCTCATGAATACTCTAATTTATTTCACTAAAAATAGATTTTATATTGAACAATAATTCTAAAGTCATTCAAATTATGTTTCAATTTCGCCAAAACTAAAAAAAAATACATATTTAAAATACGAACAAAAGTGAAAAATAAAAACGTTCAAACTAATCCAAAAACAGAATGTGCACGTGACGTCAGATGTTCCAAATGGAATGGTACTAATATAACAAGGTGTTTTGATGAGATGAATTTTTATATACTTTTAAATAACGATTTATAAATTCGACGTATAATTATATATAATAAAAGCTATATATTCACAATCGGCGTTTGCCGATCTATGTGAATACATATTTTTAAAGCCATTAACTGGAGTTCCTTATTATTCATCATTTCATAAAGGCGCTCAAGACAAATTCCAACTAAATATTAGAAATTTGCTAATAGAAACAATTTCTTATGGTAAAACGATCATGAAACACAATTTTTCAAAAGTTTTTTTTTCTGAACTCTGGGTAAAGAGATATAACACAGCTTTTCAGCTTTTATGGGCTGCACGCCACTGGTACCTACCAAAGAAAGTGCACAGTTCAATAAATATATTAATGAATGTTTGTTCTGTCTGTCCTCGATTTTCTCGAAAATTACTCTACCGTTTTCTCTGAAAAGAGCACAATTTGTTCTTATTAGTGCCGAAAAGGTTTAAAGAGTAGTTTGAATGAAATACAAAATGTAAAACAGTTGTTATAACGTATAAAAAAATAATTTGGCAAACATTTAACCTGCAATGTTATATTGAGATTAGCCCATAGATATAACACTCTGGTTAGCCACAGATTACATATTCAAAAGAAGAACGTTTGTATATTTTGTATATACCCACTATATTTTGAAAAAATAAAAGTTTGGCATGAAACAAAATTTTAAAATTAATGTTTCTTTCTTTAGAGGTAGTAATAGTCGCCACAATGTATTACTTTCGCTGTAAAATCAATTATGGCACCCGAACAAAAAGCAAGAATTCATAAACTTCATAACTTTTATTTTTAAAAAAAATCACGAGCAAGGTCGGGTACACACCAGTTAGTTATTAAATATTTTTGACAGTTAAAGACTGGTCGAGTGAAAAGTATCTTTAGAAATTCCTTAATTATTTTCATCCTCCAAAAATGAATACCTAAAATACACGACAATCTGTTCAAGTTCCAAACAAAAATGCCAAACAAGTATATAAAAAATCTCGTGTAAAGCATTCTTTATACCTCGCATCTGCTGATATTGATATTAGTTGATTACATAAATATAGCATAAAATCTAATGGATTTCAAAAAGGTCACGATAATGTTTTTCCTCATCATCTATAATTACAAAAACGATTAATAATATATTTCTGTGGAAAAGCTTATTAGCTTTACAATTTACCGAACGTGTTTGTTTTGTCGGTAGCTTCTCTATTCATACAAATATACTTTAATTTTTCCTCCTACAAGCTACGCATAGAATAACAATGGGCTACACGGAATCATACCATAACCTCGTGAATAACCAAAATGCAATACTAACGATATTATACAGATCAAAGTGAACATCCATTTTATTCTTTCTGAGGATTCGGCTAATTAGCCGAAAACAAAATAAAATCAAAACAATTTATAAATCGGATAATAAAATCTCGTCTCTGTTAAGAAGTCCGAAAGATCACATTCCACTTGAATCACATGGTATTTATAAAATACCTTGTGGAGCATGTGAAAAGGTATATATTGGACGGAGTAATAGAAAAATATCATGTAGAATCGCAGAACATAAAGTAGATGTCACCAATAAACGCTTAACGTCATCCTTAGTACAACACGTCCTTAATGAAGGTCATAAAATAGATTTTGATAATACCACGACAATAGCCAGCCTTTTCAATGAAACAAGAAGAATTTACCGCGAAGCCATCAAAATTCATAAACATAAAAACAATATGAATACTAGAAATGACTCAATTAGAATTCCCGACACTTGGAAAGTCATAATCGATCAAAATTCCCCGATAACATCACTTCCAAAATTATTAGAATTACCCTCAACTTCCTTAAATAAAAATAACCCGGTTACTATGCGTAAACAGCCTATTAAATGCCCCACCCCTAACCCCACCCCTTTATCTACACGCGTTCTGCGTCCTAGACAATTAAAATGATTTGCAACCACTTAGGTTTTGACTTTTGGATTGAACGGACACGCTCAAGCGATCAGTTCAAAACAAAACTCAAGACATAAGGCCTCTGAAGATGGACAATGTGATTTGTCCGAAACGTCAGGAGTTAAAAACTCCTTCTAAGGACTACATTACGCAGGTAAACCGAGAAAATTATTCTACATCTTACACCCGTGAAAATCTCAACCATAACATATATATGTATAATAATTTATAAGTGCATGACACAGAGAAGTTATAAAGGGAAAGGTTTTTAATTTGTAGATATTACATTTTTTGTTTAAATAAAAATAGTAATAGCCTTGATCTACATGATACATAATACACAAGTGCGAAATATATAATATGAGTGCATGACATTGTGAAAAAAAAAAGTTTTATATTTCGGATAATGTAAAAATGTATGAAATTGCATAATACGTAATATATTATATAATACGTAGATAGAAAAAAAGAGGAACAAGTTTTTAGATAGTAGGTAAGTACAAATATAATATATAGAAAAAAAAAATTTAAACAATAGCTCTTATGCGATGCTCTTATAATTGTTGAAATATAAAAATATCGTTCAGGTATCTTTTAACCCTTCAGGTGCCACATGTATTTTTTAAAAATGCTGGAGAAGTGTCGATAATCCATGAATATACATTTTATTTTTATTTTGATTACTTTTATTTTTAGACACGTGTTTTCAATAATGTGACGTAATTTTAGAACCGTGAGTAATGCGTCGGTGGCATCTAAAGGGTTAAACATGGGTAAACTTATATTAAATATATCTATAGCAGAGGAGAATTTATTTCCAAGCATATGTAGACGAGAAATGGGTGCATGCATTTGGTAGTTAGTCCCAGAATTATTGTTAAAGAATAACATATTTTGCCGAGTTTGTCGATGGGGTACTTTGAAGTTGATTAGTTGCAGGAGTTCACAACAGTCTAATAAGGAATGAATAATTTTAAATAAAAAAGTTAAGTCTGTTATTTTTCTTCTGTTTTCTAAACCGATTGTATATATAGTGTAAACCGATTCGTAGTATAGAATAATCTAAATAGTGATATCATTGATAGTTTCGCCTGAAAGCGCTAAATAGTTGGTCATATTCTTATCATCCTTCCGATAGATAATTGTCTGGATTTAAAACCGACTTCGGAGAGTTCCAGGAAATAATCTGAAGCGATATCCGCAATAATTCGTAATAAAGATAGATAGATGGTTTATTTTCATTAATATTCTGTAACATTTTGATGTTGGTTATATTATATTTGTGACATTAGTAATTTTCACATATAATGTCATATCAATGGAATTAATTGATAAAGTTTTTCCCTACTTGCTGCGCTAGCTCGGGCCGTGTAATAGCAACTAGTTCATTTCGTTTCGAGGTAATAAAAAATAAAATAAATAATTTTGTGTACACAATAACACATGTGTAGTACTAACTGTACACCTTACATAATTCAATATAAAAAAAAAACTTGTACCTATATTCGTGGTGACACAAGACACACAGCTAGTAGCAAATCTTTTTGAGTGGTGTATTCCTCCCAGGGGCTCTTTACAATCGAATTAATTACTTCACACTTTAAAATAATAATAATTTAAAGACACGTGTAATAAAAAGAACTCTAAAATACAATGCAAAAAGTCCCGATAAACTACTTCTTTGTATTTTGTCTAAAGGGAACTTGTTATTTAAAACTCAAAAATTTACAGACAAGGTTACAAAATATGTAAAATAAAATCATAAAAAAAAACAATATATAAAAGAAAAACAAAAAAAAAGACATACGTAGCAAGCTTGAAACATAAATATTTTTCAATAATCTTACTGAAAAATATTTCTACAAAAATATACTAAAAAAAATAAATTAAATAAAAACATAAACGAAAGCAACAAATCATAAATAATTGATTTAAATAGTAAAATTAATAATCAACACACTCATTACAGTTCAATATAAAACAACATAGAAAAAGTTAAATCATTTTAAATAAATTTATGAATTTACTTAAATATATTAGAATGTTTGCAATTTTTTACTATTGAATATTTAATTGAATTGTATCCACGAATAGGGTACGTGATTTTGTTATTTTTTAAATTATGACATAAAAGTTCGATTTACTTGTACTTTTTTTACATTAACTCCACTCAGTCGTAGAAACGACCCGTTCTCGTGTAACAAATATCAAACATTTACAAATGTTGGGCGCGCGTTTGGCGTGTTTCCCGACTATGCACCGGTGTTGAAGTGATCAATGACTCCAGTTCTTCAGAGCATCCTCCATAGAAATATCGTTAGAATAATGACAGCATTCCCTGATGACGCTTGTGATCTAAAGATTACAATTAGTTAGTTAAGATTGGGAATCTATCAAACAGACCTACCGATTTTGCATAGAGTAAATTTATTTCATGTATTTTGAGGCTCCAGACCAGAGGCGGCTGCCAAATTCAACAGTGGGGGCGCACTTCCAATTTGTACAGAGTCAGCGCGGGCCCTGTACACTACTAGTACGTCCAACTTCTTAGAGGATAACTTTACTAGCTTCGGTGGAGCCCCCGTGACTGAGTCGGTCATTTAAAGTTACAGTAAAAATATGAATGGAAGGGATGTTGGGAAGATTGTTTCCGTTGAAGGAGACTAGATTGTCATTTCGATCCCCTTGGACGTAATCAGACACGATTGACTAAATTCAATTTATATCATTTTATTCATATTTACAATATTATTAATATTTGCTTGTGATAATATATTTAATTTACTTTTCAAATCATTAACGCCTTTCGGCTTTTACATAGCATTACATAAAATACACGACATACTCGTAGATTGTAATGTGAAAAATATGTAAGAAATAAAGAGCCCTCATTAGCGCGTATAATAACAACGATAAATTTCAATAATATCTGTAAATAACAACGATAAATTTCGAGAATATCCGTAAATATCAAAGATAAATTTCAAGAATATCTGTAAATAACAAAGATAAATTTCAAGAATATCTGTAAATAACCAAGATAAATTTCAAGAATATCTGTAAATAGCAAAGATAAATTTCAAGAATATTTGTAAATAACAAAAATAAATTTCAAGAATATATATAAATAACAAAGATAAATTTCAAGAATACCTGTAAATAACAAAGACAAAATTCAAGAATATATGTAAATAACAAAGCAAGAATAAGAGTCTATTGAAGGTATATAAAAATTAGGAAAGATGAAAAAAAAATATAGGAAAAATGTGATTATAATAAAATTAAGTAAATAATTAAAAAAAGTTTATAATATTTTTGTACATATATATATTTAATTACTAAATACATCATTACAATGGGCAGATATATACGTATAATAATTTGTAACTAACTAACTAACTAACTAACTAACCATCACGCCGTTTCCCCGCAGGGGTAGGCAGAGAGGACGGACCGCCAAACAACTCGATCTTGGCATAGACTTCTTGCTTTATTCACATTCATTCAACGCCTCATACATTCTCTTCTGTTATTCCGACTTCTGACATGGCCCGACTCGAGTATTTGATTCACTTGATCGTGCCATGTCTTCCTCGAACGTCCCCGGGCTCTTCTTCCATTCACATTCGCGTCATATATTCTCCTTACACTCCTTTCTTCGTTCATTCGATCTACATGCCCAAACCATCCAAGCGTTCCTTTCTTAATCTTGCTCACTACGCTTACATCAGCCTTGCATTCTTTACGAATCTCAACATTTTCACTCGATCATACATGGTTTTACCACACATTCGTCTCAGAGATCTCATTTCTACAGCATTCAGTCTACTTTCATCCTTCCTCTGCCAGTTCCATGCCTCACTGCCATACATCAAGGTTGGTATCAGCACTCCATTGTGGACTGCTAGCTTCCCTTCCTTGGACAACTTTTTGTTTGCGCCAACCGCGTTCAGTCCTCCGTTAATGGAGTTTCCTGCATTCACCCTTCTTTCAATATCCCTATCAGGAAATTTATTTATTAAAGTAACATTCTCACATTTTACGCACATATTTACGCCGTCGAACATTCGTTATATTGCGAAAAAACAAATTAAAAGATCACATACATCCTTCTACATGGTACGCATTGTCATACAGGTATTAAAAAAAATCTCATTAAACATTATATTAGACCATTATATTAATTAGATTAGAGGGGCAAGAAAAAGGTCAGTATTCCTATAGATCTATGAGGCGAATGAGTGGTAAAACCATGTATGATCGTGTGAAAAATATTGAGATTCGTAAAGAATGCAAGGCTGATGTTAGCGTAGTGAGCAAGATTAAGAAAGCAAGGCTTAGATGGTTTGGGCATGTAGAGCGAATGAACGAAGAGAGGAGTGTAAGGACAATATATGACGCGAATATGAATGGAAGAAGAATCAGTGGACGTCCGAGGAAGACATGGCAAGTGAATCAAATACTTGAGTCAGGCCATGTCAGAAGCCGGAATAACAGAAGAGAATGTATGAGACGTTGTATGAAAGTGAATGAAGCAAGAAGTGTGTGCCAAGATCGAGTTGTTTGGCGGTCCGTCCTCTCTGCCTACCCCTGCGGGGAAACCGCGTGATGGTTAGTTAGTTAGTTGTGTAATAACTGAAAATTGATAATTTTTAATAAGTACCTCTTGCGGTAGTTACCCGCACCTTAATATAGAAATTAAAAACCTTCGAAAATTAAAAAAAAATAACTTCATACTAATTATGTACCCGGTGTTAGGCGTTTATCAATTGTTAGGACATTTTTATAAACGTATTTTGTATAACTTTATTTTTTGGCAAATATTAGAGTTTGTATAAAATTATCAGGTGTTTAAAAATCACATGTCTGTCGTTTCACCTTAGCTGCTAAATAGTGTACTTAGTTGACAAATTACATCCGTATTATTAAGTTTATTCACCGAAATATTTTGTGTCATATCTGAAACAATATCGTAACCGATACGTAAGTGTCATCCAAGCATTTGTAAATATTATCAAATTTATTCTTGATATAAAAAAATAAAATAAATTATGGTATTTTTTTATTGCTCTGTACAAAACCGTGCGATCCTGTATTTTAATTACCGGATTACAATATTTAGAATATAGATGTCAGGTGGGAATGCTGTGTTTATTTTACTGGAATTTTAATGAATGGCGCTCCGGAGAGCTAGCTTCATCGATCCTTTGTGTACCGGTGCATAGCCGGGAGACACAGAAAATGCGTGCCCAACGTTTGTACGATGTTGCTATTTGCTAGATGAGAACAGGCCATATTTACGACTCGTTTGGCTGTGGAAGAATTTGCCTGCTTTTTTGTTTCCTTCCTCCTATAATACAGGTCACTCCAAGATACAAGTTCACCCCTTCCTTACCTGAAAATAAGCTGACATATCATTCACAAAATGACTCCCGTGTACATTCAATCTTATAGTATTAATGCCCTAGAGTCCTATGTTAATCGCCTTGTAGACGTGAAAAGTAGAATTGGTACTTTCCCCTCATACGCAAAGGAGTCTACAATTTCGTTGTTGGCTCATAAAGCTGAGTGATACGTAACTCAATCTTGTCAATATTTCTCAATAATATTATCTTTTTTTTGTAGTCAATTTCAAATACATTTTTTTCCTCATAGCATTAACCAGTACCTATCAAACACATACATAATTGTTTACTGTATAATATTTATATTTTTTCATCTCTTCATAAGTACGTTTATAAGTTTTTTTTCTATGCTACTCTTCACATCTCTTTATATTTAATTATTATACTTTTTTCTAGATATATTATTTTACTATACTATGTCAATACTAGCTTTTTTCCTTTCTATTTTTGTATAATGGCAATTAATATGAACTAAACTTGTTAAATTGACTGTCCTAAAACGGGATTTATTCCTAGTCGGGCAGTCAAGTTTTCTTACATTTTATTGTTTAATAATGTATGCTTCAAATAAATAAATAATTTCAATTCGTGCGACGATAAACATACTGTGTCCTTTTTACATGTGTTCAAAACTGTTCTGTTTTATCGCCGCGGGCGTGTGCAATGCCAAAAATGCAACAAAAGCCATAGTAAGGGGGTTTTAATCTGCTGCTATAACATCATTTTTTGATCAGATTTTTCTATGCTGCAACACAATGCCAAACGGTGTTGTTTGAAAATGTTATCAACCAGACGATTTTTTATAATAACATATTTCTTATCTTGTATCTTTCCAAAATTATGTGTTATTTCTCATGTTTCGATATTTGTGATAAGCAGGTACATGAATGATTGATTGGATTACTATCCTGCCACTGAGAGCTCCGTACTAGCCTCGTTAAGTAACACACGTCGCTCACGAGAATCATACAAAATGCTACAGCGGCCCTATCAGCGGTATACTTTTACAACATGCTCCAATAAGTTTCCCGTAGTTCATAATGATTAATGAACAATGATTCATTTGGCCCCACGGATTTTTCCCACCTAAATTCACGTCAAGTCTGATTGCGACATAAGATTTAAACTCTGTCCCAGCTCGCTTGAGCAATGCTGAAATTCATAAATCACCATTTTAATAAATGAAAACAGTAACACGTGCATCGTAATAATTATGTTCGGATCCATCTTCTCTTGTAAACTTTTCGTCTTTGATAATTATTATTATTTCACAGATGTGTTGAAATATGTTTTTCTTAGAGATTCGCGTCATTTACTTCTCACGGCACAGTTCTGGGAACTGACTGTCATGTTTTGTTAATAATATTTTGGATATTGAATTTGACTTCTGTTTTATTTCAAATATTCTATTAATTATACATACTTACGGGATTGAGATCACAGCTGTGAATATTAAATATATTGTTTTTTTGTATTATGTATCTGTGGTAACACATAAAGTGGGGAACTGGAAGTAAGAGAGAATGGCACATTTTAATTTCATTTAATATTTCCCATAGACGCCGGGCGTCGTACGTCGCGTCGTAGCACACTACGGGCCGTCATAGTAATTCATAGATATCTATGGCTGTTTCCTTTCTGATCTGCGTATGACTTATAGAAAAAAAGAAAGTTCGGAAAGAAACAAATGTATCCTTAACAAAAATGCGTAATTAGCAATGCTCTATTTTACAATGGCGTGCAATGCTCCTTGATGAAGGGTAGGCTATTATAGCTTCCAGGTGACGATTAATACCATTATAGTAGGTATAAATCGACATGAAAAATGAAAAATCGATGGATTTCCAAATAAACGTTTGCGCCGAGAGTCTTAGTTGCTTCTAGTTGAAAAGATTATTCAATTAAGCTGGTTGTTGAAACGCAATATTTAAAATGTTTCAATGTTTTTTTTTAGGAAGGCATAGCTTATCAACCTTTATAAACTGCACCCCGATGCTATTTTATTTCTTCCCTTCATTAATATAACAACTTAATTTTCAGACGTAAGAAAATTGTTAACAAATGATAAACTGTCCATTTCTAGTTGAACAAATTGGATGCAATGTTCCTAGAATTGGTTCACGACCTGTAAATTATACAGAAGAAAAAAAAACGAACTAACCTACAGGGTATGATTCAGTTTTGCTGAGAATGTGTTTAACCAGACATGTAAAATCATTTGATTTATTTAACGTCACCATTAGCCGCCTTCAAATCATGATTTAAAAATATTTAAAACTCTTAACCTATCATATTGATTTTTAAAAAATTTAATGTAAATCGAATTTAATAATGTTACTATTAAGTTCTGCGAGTTTTATTGTTTTTATTATTGTGACAGCTGTTTCGGCGTTTAAGGCCATTAACAGCCTTAAAAAATTAAAACGAGTTCTACGAATTAAACACAAAAAAACAATTAATATCAAATTGATCTACATTAAATGGATCGGAGTCAATTTTGATTAATTCAATTTTTTTCTTCTTTAATTTGATTTTTAGTAGATAAAGTCTACTTATACTATTAGCAAAAGTATCAACCTATGTTCAAAATATTATTTATTTGTGAGTGTGTTGATATGAATCACTGTTCAGACTTAAACACGTTTTTTTTTTAATCTCTTTCAACTCTTATAACATTTGGATGATTTTGTATATCGCGGTTTTTGTGAAAAATCACCTCAAGAGTGCTGTACAAATGTTTTTTTCCCAATGCTCTATCTTATCACTAACTATAGACAATCTATTATTACTACTTATGGCTAACAAATTGCATTAACCGGTTCATCTATCTGCAATACGAAACTATATGTACAATGCATTTGACCCATGAATGTGATGCCGCGTTAAAATATACAGATTATTAATTTTATGTAAAGGCAGAAAATATTATATAAGACTATACTTACCTGGCAGGTTACTTGAGATAGACACTGTTTATTAGCGAAATTTATATACGGTTCTGCAGGCAGAGGACATAATATTGCAAAACACATGTTACTGGAGATAATATTTAATCCTGGTATTTATTTTAATAACTATTTATGTTCTTGCTCGTTTTAGGGAAAGGAAAAAGAATATTTTATGTTTTTTTTTTGCTTGAAATATCCTCTATATCTTCTAAATATAATTACGATTTTTTCAATATAAAGTTTTCACTAGGTAGAGGTACTTATTCAGTTTTCAACGTTTCAGGCGGCGCGGGCGCAAGCGGCAGCGGGGCATGGGCGAGCCCGAGGAGAGCGCCGAGCTGGCGGGCCCGGAGCGCGCGGGAGCTGGCCCCTGCTCCGAGGGCGTGGGCGGGGGCGGGGGCGCCGACGTGAAGGTGTCCGCGGGCGCGGGCTGCATGGCCGTGCAGTCCCTGCAGGCGCTGCAGCGGCTCAGGGAGGACCGGCTGCTGTGCGACGCCATGGTGCGCGCGCAGGACGGGCTAGCCTTCCCTGTGCATCGCGCCATTCTCTCGGCATCCAGCTCCTACTTCTTGTAAGTATCCAATTCATGTTTTCTATTGCTTGAACACGCAGATTATCAAGATAAATATACAAATAAATGATATCCGCAAACTACGGATCTTGTTTCCACCTTTTTGATCTTTACTATGCCACTTCCATGCCTATATAAAGATGAATATCAGAACTCCACTGTTCATGCATCACTTCAATATTCTTATCAGCCTTCCCGCTTATCGTGAATATACTTTACACACTTATTTCCTCGCTCCAAGGATCACCGTTTTCAACACATTGCTTTACTAACCCATCTTTCAAAAGGACTTAGATTCATCAATAAGTCGTTCTGCATACAAGTGCTTCCTTCATCAGACACGAGGGGCTGCAGATATTCACTGAAATAAACACAACGTCATCGAAATGACTTTACCAAAACACACTCATATGATTTCTCGGTGGAATTGAATGGAGATTAGGGCGAGAAAGGCGATTACTTTATGATGAAACTGACCACGAAATAAACATCTCTTCATTAGAAAAGCCCAGGAAAGACTTTGATTTCATTTGCATTTTCAAAATTATTAATTGTATTATTGACTCACCTTCTTGTTGCAACTCATCCAGTTCAACATTCTTTGCCGTAGACTCAGAAACAATGAATTGCTTTTCCCCAATCAACACTCTACTAAATATGAGTACTGTTCTCTACTGTTCAGAATGTAGTTTTTTGGTACCTACACAACTCACTTGCCTCACCTTCTTTGTTACAATTCATCCACTTCAAAATTCCTTGCCGTCGATTTTCCTCAATCAACATTCTACTAATTATGGGTAACATTCTCTACTATTCAGAATATCGCGATTTGTTAACTCAGGCCAGGGCCTTGAAATTTTGTTATCAGTCTAAATTATTTTTGTCAGACTTTACGAAAATAAATTTCGACGAACATAATTTAATAAGTCTAACATCATGGACTCTACCAAAACCTTGTCCAGACTTTTACTTGAATGTTCTCTCATGTGTATGTTTCGGTGCTATTTTTGTCACTGTTTCATTCATGTAATAAGAATGTGTTGTTCTTTTTATGTACCTCTTGTTTATCTCTTTTCTTGTTGTGTATTTTTTGTAATTGAGCAATGGTCCGTTAAAAAATAGAATAAATACAATCATCATGCACAGATCAGATCAGAACATCATCATCAACATAAAGGTAACTAAGACAGTCTATAAAATTATTCCATTTCTGCCAGGGCTCTGTTCACGACCACCCTTCACTCCCGTGAGAAGAGTGACGTGACCATCGAGGGCGTGAGTTCGGAGATGCTGCAGCTGCTGATCGAGTATGCCTACGTGCGCAAGGTGACTATCACGCAGGCCAACGTGCACGGGCTGCTAGCCGCCGCGGACTTCCTCTGCTTCCTGGACGTGCTGCAGTTGTGCTGCGACTACCTGAGGGCGGCGCTCCGGCCGGACAACTGCCTGAGCACGATGTTGTTTGCAAGGTTCTCTTTGGAATTGTTGTAGGATATAAATAAATAAGAAAAGAAATAAGAGAAAATATAGGTACTCAGAGATAACTAATGCAAAATAATTATTCACTTCCAGAAGTTCAAATCAAGTAGGAAAATAAATAGTTTTCACACACTGAAAGAAAATTTTATTTGGAATTTACATTGAGTCCTTGCGGTGATTTTTCACAAAAATGGCGCTATATAAATTATCCAATTATTATTATTATTAAGACAAAATGTCTATCTGCATTATTTATATTTGCATTTCTCCCCCTACCTTTATCATAGAGAAGTAATATAAGGAAGTAACAACAAATGCACAATTAGATGAATTCCAAAGTTCTACCTATCTGTTTAATAAACTGTAGTGGTTCCGTGACTCTAATGCATACAATATACGCCAAAGAGACCGTTTACTTGTTCTCCCAGACATACACTTACAGCTATTACTCAACAAAACTTTGGAATGAAATACCACTATCTCTTCGAATATCGACATCGCTGCAGTGCTTCGAGAAGTTCAGCAGCAATGGTTTATGACTGCACAGTCAGCTTCACAACACCACAATAAATGATAAATAATTAAATGGATAGTTATTTTAGTGATCTTGTTATTTTCGTATTTTTAGATTATTTTTTTTTAGAGATTTATGTAAAAATGTAATTTTAGCATTGTCTGATTTCTAGAGGCACTACTACAAATCAACTGCATTCCGGACTCCGGAATGCATAGCCGAGCAGTGATAGTTTTGTCAATTGTTAAAATGAAATACTATGCTTATTGATAAATAAACGTTCAAAAAAATTATTTTCAAATTTGGTAGTCAGGTGATTACCAACTTAAACTTAACTAACTTAAACTACCGCTTTACCATCTTCTTCCCTGCACAAATCATTGGATCTCACAAAATTCCCCCAATTAGGGACGCCATAATCTTATTAGGTCCAGGCAATTGGAACTCTCGAAATATTTATTTATGTTTTGTTTTTTTTTCTCGTTCAACATACCTTCGTATTGTTTGAGTTTTGACGGGTTAAAAAAGACATAATAAATTAAGTGATCCTTTAAACTTTAAAACAGTGTAATCCACTTACTATCTGATTGACTTGACTTGACATATCTTAGCAAGACGTTCCCGTAAGAAGCCTTTCAAAATGCTATTAATAAATTTATCCCAGGCAGTATTCCTGCAAGGAGCTGGAGCGCGATGCGCGCCGCCATGCGCTGCGCCACTTCGTAGAGGTGGGCACGACTTGCCCGCAGTTCGTGAAGTTGCCCGCCGAGGAGGTGCGCGCGCTGCTGGCCGAGGACGAGCTGAACGCTCGCACCGAGGAGGCCGTGTGGGACGCGGCGCTGCGCTGGGTGCAGCACGACCCGACCACACGCCGCCACCACCTCGTGGGGCTCATGGCCAACATCAGGCTGGGACTGCTGGACACGCAGGTACAATGATAACAATCGCAATGAAGAGTACCCACCAACCTCATCAGGTGGAGTAATTAAGCATAGATTTTGGTATCGTAAGATTTTGTACGTCCTTGCGTGTTAAGGCATCTCTATGTATTATTTGCTCTGTGATCATGACTAATGGAAGCGACCTAGAGTTGGACCGTGGTGGACGTTAGCATGAAAGAAGATTAGAGCAGGGTAGGAAGGTTTGAGAGCTGGAAACAAGTGGCTTTGAACCCGAGTCGTTGAGAACGTTTGTGGTCAAGTCCGAATTTCATCTAGGCACGTGGGGATAAGTCTCCATTCAGAAGAATGAACCATCACCTTCATGCTCAATGACACGTTTGAGGCAGAGAAGCCTGAATGCTACCTCTTTACTATTGTATCAGTATTGTATATTTTTTTGCTGTCTAGTGTTCCCGTATTATTAAATGATTATTCCGATAGTAATGTGTCGTTAGTTTTTGTCGGGGATATTAATGACTCGGTTAAATGATTTGGAAGAAGCTCAATTTTATCAAGCACATAGAAACCATATCCAATAAAGCTTTGAAAACGTTGGCCTTTATTTCGAGAATATCTAGTGACTTTATTAAAGATTTAATTAAAAGATGAAATCATATCAATACTATCAAAACATGGTACATGTCACTAGTAAGAAGTCATATCGAGTACAGTTCCACAGTTGTCTCTCCAAATTATAATGTTCTTTCTAACACGATTGATAAAAAAACAACATAACTTTTAGAATACTTACTATAGAGAATGCCTAGATTAGGATCACCTACAGTATTAATTAAATTTACTAAAATTCTCTGAACGTAGAATTATATGCGATTTAACGTGTTTGTTTAAAATTAACCTTTTAATATATTTTCATGTAAAGCGGTAACTTGGCGATGTGACATAATTAAAAAAAAAAACAATAACTTTGTTTACATCACTTTTATTTGGTATATACTTTTGCCGACCGGGTTTCGCCACTACCGTAGCTTCTTTAGGGCAGTATAATACTAAACTATGAACTAAGATACACATGTGTCATAGATTGATTAAAGCAGGCGAGTGAAGCAGGTACCGGACCGGGAATGGCGTGTGATTTGTTTAGTTGCAATATTTTAAAGATTGGACTTTTATTTAAATTTATTTGATTATTGATGAGTCTACTATTAGTGTTTTTGGCTTTGCTTATTTTTAATGCTTCTAAGTTATCTAGTCTAATGCCTATTCCATTTTTATGCAGTAAACTAGTGCCTGTATTTTTATTGAATGTGTGGTCTGTTTCTAAGAGGTGGTTGGCAAATTCCGAGAACCCAATATTATTGAGACATCTTAAGTGTTCTTTTACCCGGATATTAACATTACGCGATATTTTGCCTACATAAAACGCGGGGCAGTCGTTACATTGACGTGACTAAATACCCGAGTTGCCTAAAATATCTTCTTTAGCTTTACCATTAATTAAAAAATTACCAATACTCCTCCGGGACCATAATTATTTGACGATCTGAAGACCGATGGGGTGAAGCGAGCATATCTACTACAATCACGTGCTTAGGCTCCTCGGGCAGTCTCTCTGAGAGCTTAGAGCTACCATAATAATTTAATTCCACTTTACAGGTGTTCCTCGAGCGCGTGAAGAACCACCCCTACGTGGCGGGCAACGAGTCCTCGCGACCCATCATCATCGAGACTCTGAAGTTCATGTACGATCTGGAGACCATTGGCCAGCGGGACGGCGAAGTGGCCACGCCGCAGCTGGCGCGCCCGCGCGTGCCGCACGAGGTGCTGTTCGCCATCGGGGGGTGGAGCGGAGGCTCGCCCACCGCGTTCATCGAGACCTACGACACGAGGGCTGACCGATGGATCAAGGTACGGTATTGCTAGCCTAAACTAACTTAACATAACCCAACCCAACCTATTTTAACCACACGTTACCTAACCTAACCTCACCCAACATAACCTAAAATGATGTACTTAATCTATTCTAACCTAACTTAACCTGACATTACCCATTGATTATTTGTTCAGTGACATAACCTTTTTTTTCAACCGCTAGGTTGTTGATTTGATTCATCGATAACTGTGTATAATTAATGAATATGACCTTATTTATTGTCAGCTGTACAAAGGGCTTAGCGAGAAGAACATGCGCATCTATAGAATAAAATTTGAACATGGCCCTAATTTGGGAATCTTTATCTTTAGATCATGATAAACTAAAATATTTGATGACGTGTAAGTAAAAGTTTAGAAAAATGCGTGCTTTATAAGGTCCTTAGACCTTTATCTGATCATCTACATATATTCTTAAATTTTTATAGACATTGCCTGTATATTTTGGAAAGCTGTTGATTTTTCTTAAAGGTGGAAGAAGTGGACCCTGCGGGACCCCGAGCGTACCACGGAACCGCCGTCATAGGGAACTGCATCTATGTCATCGGAGGCTTCGACGGCACTGATTATTTCAATTCCTGCCGGTGCTTCGATGCCGTCGGAAAATCTTGGAAGGAGGTTAGAAACGAGTAATTATTCCTTTCGTTTGTTGGTTGAAGCTAGTCGAAGTAGTCGGCTTGATTTAAAAAGAACAATTTTACTGGTGATGATTATAATATATATATATATATAGAAAACTAGTGTCTCTTTTTATAAAAAACACTACTTCAAAATTTAATACATACCTACGTAGTTTGCAGGGAGTGGATGGCGCAGGTTGATGAATTCCGTGGATGTGAAGTTTTCAGGAATTTGGAGGGAAAATAATAAAAACAAGCTAGGTTGTTTTTCAAACTTAACCCAACCCTTAAGCAGAAAAAAGAATAAACCACCACTGATAGTAGTTATGTCGTAATAGTACTAGTAAACACTATGTTGCCGTTCATTCATGGACATGCCTAAAAAAAATGTCAACTGACACCACGGAAATCAAAATTTATAACCTGTTAACCTGCAATACGAGGTGAGCAGGCCCATAAGGCGGCGCTTCTAACAGATGGGCGCATGATCACCTTTCACCTTCTGGAACAAGTGTGTAACCAGATCTCTTCCTTGAGTCCGGTTCGAAGAACGTGGTACGTGCCCATTGAAGAAGATGCGACTGAAATCTTTTTATTTTCTGTTATTTTTTCCGGTTTCATCTTTCATTTAGGTTATGTTAATATTATTTTCTTCGATGATTAAACTTAGTTTTATTTAAGTATTGACTTAAACATTTTTATTGAGCAATTTATCAAATAATAATGCCACTAAATGAACTGAAGTAACGAAATTGTTAAGTTTGTTTAGTACCTATGCCAAAAAATCCCGAAATGTCCGATAAAAGTGATTTAAATTCTAAAAAAAGTAAGTAATAAGACATTACATTTGTTATACACCAATAATTTTTAATTTTACTGCGATAATTAAAACACAAACTCCTATCAAAACGTGTTGTCATTGAAATGTAACCAGAATCGCAGTTAAGCAAAATGTCTTTAATCCTAAAGAAAAGGATAAGGAATTTTCTTTAAAAATAATCAGAATAGCTCTCCAGGGGCGCTATTCCAGTTCTTTTTAAGGAAGATTCCTTAACTTTTTCCTTAGGGTTAAAGCCTTCTTACTTAACTGCGGTTCCGATTCTCTCGGATGACAGCTGTCAGCTGAATTCAGCGAGCGACATTCATAAAAAAATGACAATATTCGCGATGTTTTATCAAGAGAAAAACTCAATATTAAGTATGTTACCAATTACGTTATTATTTATTTTAAACATAATTAGCTAGTAAACATTATTAAACATTATACAGATGTTGACGTTTTTGACAATTCGCGTCAAGCGCAGTATTGAAGAGAGTCGGTATGACCGGCCGAGTTCAATGAATTCGATTCCGATGGCGGTGGACTCACTCCGTGCTCGAAAATCCGGATTCACTCGTTTCGAACTAACACTCAAAAAAGGGCAAAGGTTTTGGATTGAAGTCAAAAACGAAAGGCGTCCCTATTCATTAGTGTCGATTTTTGATTCCGGAACAGCGAACCTATGCGGACCGAAAGGAAAGAAGACCGAGTCCGAGGAATCCAGTCTTTGTGGGTAAAATCGAATAGGAACCGAGTTTTTAAAATAAGTGGAATGATCCACTTCTTTGGTCGGCACAAATTCAAATGTCACTTTTAGAACTACAGACAAAAAAGGTCATTAATACCTAATATCGTTAGAAGGCTTATTTATGATATTTAAAAATAAAATAAAAATCTATTAAAATTAATTAAAATATTGTCACTTGAAGATAATTCATCAATTTGCCTTTTCAAATAATCTCTTGACAATCTATTTAGGATCGTTTTACTATGTCTCACCGGAATTCCGCAGTAAATCAAGAAGTCTTTAACCCTAAGGAAAAACGTAACGAATCTTCCTTAAAAAGAACGGGAATAGCGCCCAGGTTTCTCAGGAGCTGTTGTCAGGGACAGGTGTAAAATAGTATACTCAATAATATAGTATATAAAATATGCATATAAATATTTATCGAAAACAGAAATCTGTCATAATGGAGAACGATGATTGAATAGAAACTAGCCCGAAAACCTAACCTAACCTAATTAATTAGGGTTAATTAAGGTTAGGTTTTCGGGCTAGTTTTTTTTGTACTTTTAATGAACTTTTACAAAGTGTGCCGATTCATACGGGCGTTGATTTATCACGGAACCATGGAGAACAGGGGCGATGAAAATATTGTGTCGGCAAATAGAGCCGACAGCGGAATGAGTGTTATCATCTTTCAGCCATAGTAAATTGTTAATGGTATTGTAGACAGCCCTGATATAGTCAGCTTAATTAAATTTAGTATTCCAACTAGAACTACTCGATCTAAAATTTAATTCAATTGTAACAATAATTTCAGGACTGAGTCATTCAAAAATTCTCTTGTACCTAGACTTCACGCAGAAGGTAATACTTTTTCAGACACAGTAGATATGTTCAATTGCTCGGAATATAAATACGATTATTGCATATATCCTCAACAATTATTAAGATATGTGTCTAGAGTATGAGTATCAGTGAATGTGAGGTATGTTTTGAATATTCGCCTCTGCAGCTAATTATTTGGAATGGTACTAACGCGATGTTATTGCTGTATTTGTTCGTGAGAAAAATGAAATATTCAGTTGTTGTATTTCGCGAAGGCTATCTATTTCATCTATGTACCTTCTGTGATGTGTTTTGCACCTGCGTCACTATTGTAATTAACAAAATATGTAAACGCCCATATAGGGCCTATGCAGTATAATAATTTATTAAATATTGAGTGTATTTAGATTTCATCAAATTGTCGCGTAAGAAGGGAGGGAGAAAAATATAGACCTAAAGTGGGCGGTGGGACAAATAACGTTAGGAACCTCTGCGTTATACTACTGATCTTTGATCACTCTGGGAGTACAATACGTATAGTCTAGTATAAAATGAATATGGTCACTTTTTAACCAGCAACGAGAATTTTCCGCAGGTCGCTCCGATGAACGCTCGTCGCTGCTACGTGTCCGTTGCTGTGGTAGGCGAGGTGCTCTACGCCATGGGTGGCTACGACGGCCACCACCGCCAGCGCAGCGCGGAGCACTACTGCCGTCGCACAAACCAGTGGTCGCTGGTCTCCAGCATGAACGCGCAGAGGTCTGATGCCAGCGCTTGCACGCTAGATGGTAAAAATATACTAATATATTAGTCAATTTATTTTTTATAACTTATTGAAGTTTGTAAACCTCATTGTAATATTCAATCATTGAAGAAGATAATATAAACACATCCCAAATGAACCACGAAACCGAAAAAACAACAGAAATTAAAAAGATTTCAGTCGCATCTGGGACTCGAACCCAGGACCTCTACCAATCCGGGGTAACCGCTTAACCAACTTAGCTAATGAGACCAGTTCAATTGACGCCATTTACACCGATATCATGCTTCAAGTTCAAGATTTGTTAATATTATCCTCCATTTCAAGTCAATAGATGTCTCACATAAATAAAAATCGGGTAGGCATATCCGAGACTCTATTCCGATTGCAATTGAGTTCGGGATGAAACTTTGCAATAATCATAAGGATAGCAGCTAATAATATGGGATTTATAAAAATGGAGGATAATATTAACAAATCTTGAACTTGAAGCATAATATCGGTGTAAATGGCGTAAATTGAACTGGTCTCATTAGCTAAGTTGATTAAGCGGTTACCCCGCATTGGTAGAGGTCCTGGGTTCGAGTCCCAGATGCGACTGAAATCTTTTTAATTTCTGTTGTTTTTTCGGTTTCGTGGTTCATTTGGTATGTGTTAATATTATCTTCTTCAATGATTGAATATATTAGTCGATGGAAATTGAAGACTAACTAACTAACCATCACGCCGTTTCTCAGCAGGGGTGGGGAGAGTGGACGAACCGCCAAACAACTCGGTTTTGGCACACACTCTTTGCTTCATTCACATTCATATATCGTCTCATACGTACTCTGTTATTCCGACACTTTTCCCGACTCAAGTATTTGTTTCACTCGAGTCCCATGTCTTCCTCGGGCGTCCCCGGCTTCTTCTTCCATTTACATTCGCGTCATATATTCTTCTTACATTCCTTTCTTCGTTCATCTCCTCTACATGTCCAAACCATCTAACTGTCCCTTTTTTAATCTAACTCAGTACACTCATATCAGTCTTGTATTTGTCATAGTTTCTCCGTACATACGCCTTAGGCATCTCATTTCTACAGTATTCAGTCTACTTTCATCCTTCCTCTGCCAGTTCCATGCCCCACTTCCATACAAACATACTTACCTGGCAGGTCGCTTCAGATGAACACAGTTTTATTAGAAAATTTAAGTATATATATGATATTTTACAGTTGCTATTTTATCCTTCTTTTCTGTTGATGTTACATTTATTAGAAGATTGGTGGCACAAGAAGAGTTGATATTTATTGAAATATTTATAATTTTTAGGACTGGAAAATATTTATAAAATGATCTTAAAAAGCGTAAGAAGCTTTTAATAGATATTAACATTTTTGCGAATGGCAATTATTACTATTAATAATTGCCATTCGCTCGTCATCACTTTCACCGCTCGTTGAGGAATCTATTTCACAAATGCAAATTATATATTGTCTTTTTATTTAAAATAGTGAACTGTTTCAAATAAGCGATCATCGGGAGATAACTGACAGCTGTCAAACAACCGGTAATCTGACGAACGTATATAAAACGGCGAAATCGGACGGTAGTCCAAATATTAGTTAAAAGTGGTATCAAGCGTTACGAACGGGGATGGTTATAAAACCGGTTTGATATATACAACTCTAGTTTTCAGTGGTGAAAATACTCAATTGTTTTCCGCTGGCAGTAGTAATTTCCATAATGAGTTATAGAGCTTTTAGATATTTATTAAGTGTCTTAAAATCCGTAAGATAGTGTTTGAAACATGGGCGCAGCAGGGTAATGGGTAATTCCGAATATTAAATACACGTGGAATTTAGAATGGAGCGGTCAGGGATGGAAGATAATTTCCCAGTCCTTAAATAGGTAATTTCCTTTTGTCCCGTCGATTTATCTTCGGCTACTGTTCGGATTGCGTGCGGCAGGATGGCGTGACGCGACATGCATACGCATCCCGAGGGATGTTCGAACAGAGCGTTTAAAACTTGAATAATTATTTTTAATAAATACCTTGTCAGTGATTATGTTTAACGGAAGCTGAATGCTTCCTTTTACAGTTGGGATGGATGATGCGACGCCACGGCTTAACCGGCAATTATAACTTGTTCTGACTCAATTTGCAGGCAAGATATACATAACCGGTGGCTTCAACGGCCAGGACTGCATGAGCAGCGTGGAGGTGTACGATCCGGCCACAAACCAGTGGACAAACATCGCCCCCATGAACTACCGCCGCTCCGGTGTCTCCTGTATCGCCTACCACGGAAAGGTGTAGCGTTTGTATAATAATTACGTACCGTAAGGGACTTAGGTTTAATCCACAATACCACATAGGCCATGGTGCTAGAATCCTTAGATTTGAAGTTTGAAAAAAATATTTCACCATTTTTGTGATACCAAGTCATAGTAACCATTGCACCAATCCTAAATTCAGGAAGGAAATTTAGGTAGGAAATCTTTTTGCAAGATATTTTTAATCTGCGGATCTTTTCAAAATCGTCCACGAAGTCTTGCAAAGAAGTCGTACACACGATATTATTATTAAGATTCATCAGCATTGTTATTTACCAGTGGCGTGCATTCCACACAGGCTGAAAAGCTGTGCCCACCCCAAGAAAAATGAACCATTATAAGAAAGACAAAAAAAAAGTTTTTTTTTTTTTTTTAAATATTGTGAACATGTTTTATATGACAATCATTCTGTATCAATAAATTGTTTCTCTTTGACGATTTTATACTTTTCGGTTGGAACGTACTTTTGGTCATTTTACTTATTTAATCTATTTTTTTGCGGGATACTTAACGCAAGGCCATGCATCCGCATACCGCTGGCACTAAAACTGTGAAATTTGTTTGAACTCGAACTTTAAAAACTGCTCACAGATTACCCATGGATATAGAAAAATGCACACCATTGGTAAGTACCTGTATATATCCATTCACTTGCAGATAATCTGTGTGCAATGTATCAGAAAAAAACACTCAAACACTGAACTTCGGTAACATAATATTTGGACCCCTTGTTCTCTTTGGCATTACTAGACCATAGCAAATATTTACAACTCGCAATATATCTGCCAAAAAGTAAGACAAGTGTGTAGTGAGAAGCCGAAGGATTATATAATAGAATTGTTACTGTTGTCATTACGGAGCCTCCCAATTTTATTCTTAATCTGAGTAGGTCATCAGAAATATCCTAGTTCTCCCCATCATTAAATATAAATACATATTCCAGTCTCTTGTTGTGTCTTTTCTGTGAAGTCGAAGATTGTGTTTGAAAATCAGCAAGATTCTTTGACGCGCGTATAGGTTTGCTTTCGCTACCATAAAATGTATTTATTTTTGCATTTACATCAAATAATTTTGTTGTTCACTTCACTGCGGTTTTTCACTCAGTTTGTCATTTGAGTATTCTTTTGTTATTGACCCTTAGTTGTCATTATTTAAAAATAATTAAGTCTGTTTCGAGCCCGGCAAATTTGATCGTTTTCCGAGCAGGTTGTTCATGTTTTAGGTTTACGTAATAGGTGGTTTCAACGGGGTTTCGCGCATGGCGTCCGGGGAGGTGTTCGAGCCAGCCACGGGCCTGTGGGCGCCCGTTCCCGATATGTACAACCAACGCAGCAACTTCGCCATCGAGGTCATTGACGAGATGATCTTCGCCATCGGGGGCTTCAACGGGGTCACCACCACGCCGCACGTCGAGTGCTACGACGAGAGGACCAACCAATGGTTATTATTTCATCTACTTAATCTTGGTGTTAAGTCTGTTTGTTGTTGGGGTACAACTATTTTATTCCACCGTCAGTAAAAATGATTCATGAGTGCTTTGATGCCATTTTGATATTTTATTCAAATAATGTAAAACGTGAAGGATCTCAAGTTGGATCTTCCGGTTGTGCCCCGGTGTCGAGGGGGTGATAAACGATGATCTCCAAAATACCTCAATATTTGATGAAGTTTTCTAGAGTTCTTCCATTGAATACCGAATAAACACCATTGCCACATAATCTCCATGTCTCAATGATCATAATTCATCTATTAATATAGGGGAAACTAGCAAACAGATTACCCAACATTGTGGAGTCAAGAAGTTTCTAGACGGCTACACCAGACGCAATGGCACACAAACGAACTGTAGTGGGCAGCTGATCCCGATCTGCGGAGAGGGGTGGAGGGGAAGGAATATTAACCTGCACAAAACTCCTTTTTGTGCAAAACCTTGGAAAAATAACGACTTTTGATGCACTTTTGTGCAAAATCTTGACTGATGTTCTGCGGGCCTTGTCCCTAGTGATGCGAGGGTCGGAGTCCAGTGAGTGGTGGTAGTTAGGGGGGTCCAGGATCAGCGGTGGTCAGAGTGAAGAAGAAGGCAAGTCGGTAGAAGTAGAGCAAGGTAGAGCGGTTTGAGGGAGCAGAAGTATTGTCGGTTCGAGCGTCGCTGGCTGACTGCCGAATCCATGTTTTCGACCTCTATTTGTACCACCAACCATACGCTATACCGAGGGCGAAGTTGCTTTTTCACGATTCTAGTGGCACCCCCTCTGTGTCGAGTAGCGCCGCGAAAGTTTATCCGATAACACCCGTCTCCCTCACACCACTCGTCTCTCTCTCTCTCTCTCGTTCATTTTACTTCGTTCTACAATTTTGTTCGTTCGTTTACATTCATTCTACAATTCATTAATAGTCGTAGCGAGCATATCCCGTCACTTGAACAATATGTTGCACAAAATGTTTATCCATGAATACTGCACAAGAGTCCCAACTGCTCCCAACCATCTGGAGCCAGTGAGACAATGGCATTACCAATTGGGGAATATTGTGAGGCTGAATGTATTGGGGAGGGGAGGGAGAAGGGAAAAAGAGAGGTGAGTAAATACCTGGCTATTCAGATCTGATCACCAAACACGGCTAAAAGCCATTTCAAGCAACGTTTCAATTCTGAATGGTGGTCTTTCATCAGTGAAATACTGAAAGTATCTTCCACTCTGGAACGTGCGCAAATATACTATATATTATTTTTAAATGAATTAATTGTGAAACAACACAAGTTAATTAAATAAAATTTACTTGCGCACGCCGAGATTTGAACCCGCGACCTTCGGATTCGTGGTCGAGAGCCTTACCCCTCGACCACGGAGGCCGTTAAGGAAATCAACTATTTATTTCTTACTGATCCCGGTCCCGTACAATTAATAACAATTATTATAACTAGACACAATAAAATGTATACAATTAAAAGGGCGGCAAGACGTCCGAAACAACGGCTATCAAAATCAACAGTGAAGTGAAGGTAATATTTATGTAATGTACACTGTACAACTAACTGTACAGTCATGGCATCTACTAGCTACGTACTGTGCCTGCTTTACTCTGGCTTCGATGGATCGATGGTTTTAAGTCATGATACCTAAATGCAATATATATATTCTGATTTATCAAAAGTTTACCTTCGTAGAGAACAGGGTTTCTTTGGTCCGTGACAGACTGTTTTATTTGAGATACACTTGTCCAGGTACGAAGCCACGGACATGCTGCTGTACCGCTCCGCGCTGTCTGCCTCCGTGATGACGGGGCTACCCAACGTGCGCGACTACATATACCAGTACAGAGAGGGGCTGATGGAGGAGAAGCGGCGCTTGCTGGCCGCCTCCAGCGCGCGCCAGCCTGCCGTTCGGAGCCCCCTACCTGACGTGAGTGTCTAGCGTCTTATAGCCTGTCACGTCTGCAGGTGCGAGGCGGCGGACATGCTGCTGTACCGCTCCGCCATCTCGTCCTGCGTGCTGCGCGGCCTGCCCAACACACGGGACTACATTTACAGCCGGCAGGGGCTCATGAAGCAACGGCAGCGGCTGCTGGCGCCCTCCTCGCCGCGGCACCTCTCGGCTAGGACCCCCCTGCCACACATTCCTGAAGTGAGTACTAAGTGACTACCCCTCCTCACCAGCACTTTTACTCTAAAGCATAAATCAGCACCATGATGTATGAGCAGCAAACGCTCTCGAACGGTTACCTCTGGGATCACGAAATTACAAAATCATTTTCGGTTGCAACGTAATTTCAAGAAATTCATACGAAGAGTCAAGGAGGGGTAGGATCTAAGTAAACATTCTGAGCTTCTAAGAAATATCAGATATAACATTCTTAAGCTCTCTAACCACTGCGAAATAAAGATCGTCCAGCGCCACGTACCGACATCTACATACCCACCCGAAGGGGTGGACCTATTCTACCTAGATGTCTATGACAAGATCCATTAACAAAGAAAAGTGTAGCCATGGTATAGTGATCGATTTCAACGTAATACTAGGCTGCAAAACGGATGAATCGGAGAAACGAAAAGGAATCTTTGAAATAGACTCATCATTACTAAAATTAATAAACTCTGAACTTGATTGTTCTGAACTCCTGCATTTAATCAATCTACATATACTCGTTTCTAACTAAAAACTAGTTTACACTATCTTGGTAACAAATATCTCAATGATATGGACATACATATTTGACAATAATTTGAACTCCAATACTTCAAAAGCCGCATGAATAAGCATAGTTTACAAACGAATTACGATTTTTTTATTTGTATTTTTAATATTAGTGTTAATTTGATGGATATTGGCAGAATACATAATTTCATTATTTATATTTCTTTTTTCCTGTAAATATTGCAATTTCTAATAAAATATGTACTATTGTGTAAAAGCCCTCTAGACATTTAAATAAAATAATTCGCGGGTTATATCTCAGAGATCTCTTTAATAAATGTTCTCTTCTGGAAATGCTGACACGGCCTTCTAATCCTGCTACAATCCCATTCGACAGTCAGTCAACCTCTACGTCTATGTGCCGTTGCTTGATTCCTTTCCACTGGAATACAAGCTTTTTGTTAATTCCTGATGTCTTGTAATTCTTCCTAAATAACCAGGCCATTGCACTCTTGGCGACTTACAGAAACTAACGATGGTTTCATAAGATAAGATAAGAGAGTTAATTTCTATAGCGCAGTTTTGTGAAGGTTCACCTCAAGTGCGCTTTACACTAACTAACCTAACCTAATATAATTGTAAAATAACAGATATACTACATAGTATATCTGTTATTATAATATATATACAATATGCAAATTAATACTATGACATACAATATTCATGAGCGGGTATTATAATATAACAATTTAGAAACTAAGGGTGTAAATTCATGCTGAATTAGATTCTCGCATTCATGATTCAATTTAATTATGTATGATCCATCATCTACCGTAGGTCAAAAACAAAATAATCGCCGTCTTGTTTGGTCCATGTTTTTCAATAGTGCAATAGGATATCAGTTTTTTTTAAATTGTTTGAACTCGGTCCAATGCCACTAGTAAAGTCATCGTTTGATTTTATAAGAGCAAATCCGCGTCGCGTGTCAGTATGATGAACCTTTATTCACAATAAAATTATGTGAACTATTCAACAAATATCAACCTAGTAATGGTATTAAAATGATATTCCTTTCGCTTCCTGCACTTTTTCACAGGAAACTGTTTTCATCAAAGCATACAGTTATATTTTTATTTGATTCCATTTTTTTTAAACATCTGCTTACGTTCAAATTTAAATACCAGCATATGTAGTTTTTTTTTCTAAAGTCAGTTTTCATATATAAAATAATTCTCAAAGTTTAAATTTATCAAAGCCCGCCTAAACGCTTCAAATCTATGGCCGGTCGGTTTTCATCAGTTTTGAGGTTAGAATGTCAAATGTCAAAACGAGGATGAGCTTTACTGTACATAATTTTATATTTTATTCATGGGAAACGCTAACTAAAGATAAATAATAAAATTATATACCTTTTTAGAATCTTTAACTGAGAGAATTATAATAGTATTGAGCATTGCAATTATCATAATATCCGCATTGATAATTGGTTTTCTCATGAATACTATAATTTATTTCATTAATAATAGTATTTTTATATTGAACAACAATTATAGAGCTTAAAGTCACCCAAATTAAGTTATATGAATTTATAATACAAAACAAAATGTGAAAATAAAAATGTCGATACTAATACAAAAACAGAATGCGCACGTGACGTCAGATGATCCAAATGCAATGGTACCAACATAACGAGGTGTTTCTATAAGACGATTTTTTATTCACTTTTAAATAACGGTTTATAAATGAAATTTGTATATTCAGAATCGGCGTTTGGTGACCTATATGAATATATATTTTAAAAGCCATTATATTTTTCAATTGAGTTCCTTATTCATCGAGTACCTACCCATTTAATCATGCCTACTGAAAACTATTTTCTAGAATTTTCCTGATTTTTTTTACATTACAGCGCCCATGAGTTTGTTTTCAAAAATCATTCAAACATTATTATTATTATTAATATTACTTGCGTGTTGAAATTTACTTGTGATTTTAATTTTTTCTAGTTCCAACCTCTGGAGGAAAATGACGAAGGGGTCGTAGAAGATCAAGGAACTGCATGAAGAATTTTCTATTCACTTATGAAATAACCAAAATAATTTGTAACGTAACAGACCTCCTTATATAATTTTTTATAAATAACTAAATCTTTTTAGTTCGATTTTCATAGAAACTTATTTTTTTGATAATGTACTTTTGTAAATTATACAGTATTTATTTAAAACGAATTTATTTTTAGTGATTATTGTAAATTTTTGATGATATTACAACAATAAATAATAAATCAAACGTTTTTTCTATTTATTTTGATAATCGCGTTATGCGCCTTCTTACCTAGACAGGAGATAGCCTACCGCAAAACGATACCAAATTGCCTTACCGAATGGATTTTGGAGTTAGGTTAGGTTAGGTTAGTTCGACATATTTTATTATGCAGTCGGGTGTATCGAATTTTGGAATATTTTGCCAGATAAATTTTAAAGCGAGAAGAATTTTACACTTATTAATGAAATATGGAAATGTACCCATCGGCAAATAATAAACCTTAGTACTTGGATAATCAGTATACTCACTTGTTATTTTTTACACCAGTGGTTCTTAAAGTGTGATGCCGCAGCTCCCATTATGAAGTAAATTACAATATTTTTTTTGATTAATTTAATCATTGAAGAAAATAATATTAACATAACCTAAATGAAAGATGAAACCGGACAAAAGGACAGAAACTAAAAATATTTCAGTCGCACCTGGGACTGAAGTATTTTTAGTTTCTGTCCTTTTGTCCGGTCTCATCTTTCATTTAAGTTATGTTAATATTATTTTCTTCAATGATTAAATATTACGATGAGGTTCTTAAATCTCAATAAAATAATTAATAATTTAAAAAAAATTATTAATGTTTCGCACGCCATGCTAGAGATGTCCCTGTATTGTGGACACATGGATTAAAGACGTATTAGTCATATTACACACTTTGTGTGAAAAAAGGAACTGATTGCAATAATGAAAAGAATTCAAATAATTAGAGGAATGAAAATAAATGAAATAAGAGTCAAAAGAATTAAGGGAATTAGAGGGATTACAAGAATTACAGGTATTATAGTAATTTAGAAACATGCACTAGAAAGAATTAAATAAAAATAATTAAGAATTATTTTTATTTTATTAAGAATTATTTTTATTTAATTAAGAATTATTTTTATTTTATTTAGAATTATTTTTATTTAATTAAGAAATATTTTTATTTAATTAAGAATTATTTTTATTTAATTAAGAATTATTTTTATTTAATTAAGAATTATTTTTATTTAATTAAGAATTATTTTTATTTAATTAAGAATTATTTTTATTTTATTAAGAATGATTTTAATTTTATTATTTTATTATTATTTTAATTTTATTTAATTAAGAATTATTTTTATTAAATTAAGAATTATTTTTATTTAATTAAGAATTACTTTTATTAAATTAAGAATTATTTTTATTTAATTAAGAATTATTTTTATTTAATTAAGAATTATTTTTATTTAATTAAGAAAATTTTTTTTAATTCTCCCCTACAACATGGGTGTCTTCAAGATCCAGGTTCACTCTTCCTATCCTCTAAAAGATCCTCCACACAGCATCCCTAAAGATGATATAGGCCTTGAGGGAATTTATTTCCTCAGGGCCTCCTGTGTGGAGTTACTGTGAGAAATTTAAGTTTTAACTTTTTTTGGTTTAACAAAATTATTAATTTTATTTTACAAGTAAAAGAAAAAAAACTACATAATGTTATATATTATATCATAAAACAATAAAAACATCATGGGAGGATCCTTTTACTGGAAAGCAGAAACGGTTAATTTTTTTTAACTGTAGATGGTGTGCTGAAACAGAGAGAAACGCGTTATTCCACCGTTTTTCGTAAATAATTAATATTGATACGTACAGATTGTGATGAGTTGATGGCTCTATGTTCCCGTTTAATCGCTACGGCACCACAGTCCCGCTAGGGGGAGAGGGACGTCGGAGAGTTATTATTTATTAATTCAAAATAATGATAGTATTATTACGCAATACGATAAACATAATTTTTTTAAATAGAAAAATATTTATTAACAAAACAGTTTTTTTTTTGTAATGCGGATTACAAATCTTTTGTTACGTTTATTTACAATAACGCACCGATAAATGATTAAACATACTTTTCTTTACTTTAAAAATCATATTCGTATTTTAAATATTTTGTAAAACATACAATGGGACGGTCAGAATATTCAGAATTAGATTTTGATAAATGCTAAGCCTATGTAAATTAAAAAAAATATTTAATATTTTTCTATTTAAAAACATTATGTTTATCGTATTGCGTAATAATACTATCATTATTTTGAATTAATAAATAATAACTCTCCGACGTCCCTCTCCCCGTTAAACGACGCTTTGGACATGTACCCGACACATGTGCCCACACGATCAGTCACAGTGCTGTTTACATTGAATCGTGACGAAAAGTCGATTATTTTATTTTGACGGGTATGTACACACTTATCCACAGAGTGCTGGGCGGGTGCATGTACTTGTGATATTGCAAGTATTATTGTCCTACCGGTAAAAAAATCCATTGTAATCTTTATTTCTGTTGCACGTGTCGAGTCACAACGTAGCTTTCAGCGGTATGCTTACATCAGATCACTTCAATTGAGCTTAATAGAGATGGTTTTTTCTGTGAGATTTTTTTCTTCTTTCTTTTACAATCGAATATATGATTTAAAACAATTCATAAATTAATATACACACATTGCAGGTGGCTAACTCACGAAATACTACGAATGATTTATCTATAATTTCTGTACGGCAAATTAGAAAAAAATAATAAGGTTTCAGAAGACGATTTTCCTCAAAATGTAATCTTTTATTTTTATTTTTTGGAAAACCAATGGTTTACAAAAATTATTATGTACGGTAAATATATTTGAAAAATGAACCAAGTATTTAAATTATTCAATTAAAAATAAAAGTTACAAGGTTAGCCTATGAGGTTAGGATGATAGGAGGGAGGGGAAGGGATAGGATCTAGTCTGTGTAGAGTAATATGTATTGTGGGAATGTTATTTATTGATTTGAGGTTTGAAATTATAAGGGGCTGAGTTGAATAAGTCAATCTCACTGTATGAAGTGTTAAAAATGTGTGAAGCGCGATGAATAAAGGTGTTTTGTTTTGAGTTAGTATTGCATTGACGTATGTTTAGTGTGTGGTTTTGCCTGATTTGTCTGTTACGCACCCTAAATTGAATTCGTTCAATTTAGTTTCTATATGAAATTTAGGTAAAAAATTCAAAACAGCTTTCTCTGATTCTCAAACTGCAGCTTTTTTCAAACAATTTGGGAAGTTTTTCATAGAATTTTAATATTACAGTTTGAGGATTTTTGTGTTTTGAAACCATATATATTTTCCTAACTACCCTTATAGAATGTACAGTCAAATTATTTGTGGTATTGCTTGAGTTAGCAACCTGCCATTATTTTGTGCTGGCCCTTAAGGGGAACGGCTGTGCGGCCTGTTTCATACAAAACTTAATTTTTGATTTGAGGCAAAATACTCACCCAAAGCTAATGATCTTTTCTTTTCATCTAAAAGTATAGTAAATATCTAGTACGGATTAGAAGTAAATCATTTATTTTTGTTTTACATTACGAAATATGGGCCATTAAAGGAATTGATTTTTCGCGATATTAGAGGCACCTTTAACAATTATTTGGGGGCTAACGGTGATATAAAAAAAAGTTTTACCCCGTCTACTTGGAAAATATCATGTAATATAAAATAAAATTTAAATTAAAAAAATATTAAAATAAGCATAATGGTGGATTTGTAATTAAATTTAAAACGACCAATTTACGGTGGAACACAAATTTTCCGTACATAATTTAAAATATTTTTTTTAAATGTTTTGGTTTTGTATTTTTATTTACGTAATCATATTTACATAGCAAATATATATATATATATATGAATATATAATAATAAATATATATCTATATATATATATATATATACATATATATAGATATATATTTATTTTTTTAAATTCGATAAACCCCCAAATAATTTTCTAAATTGCATCTAAAATTACGATTTTTTTTCATGGCCTATACTTCATAATTTAAAACGAAAATAAATAAAATACTTCTCATCCATACTAGATATTTACTAAACCTTTAAGTTAAAAAATGTATCATTCGGTTTGGATGGGTATTTTGGCCTCAAATCCAAAATTAAGTTATGTATGAAACAGGCAGCACAGCCGTTCCTCTTAATACATGAATTAATATATATAAATTGATTTAGACATAAATTTAAACTTCATATCAGAGCTCTGAGTTGTCAAGTTGTACCCGCAAGTACTGAAGCACCTTTTCTTTATTTTTATATGAGTACCGCATAAGAGTCCCAACTGTTCCCAACCGTCTGGAGCCAGTAAGACTATGGCATCACCAATTGGGGAATTTTTTGAGGCTGAAGGTATTGGGGAGGGGAAGGGGAAGAGAAAGGTGGGGAATACCTGGCTATTCAGATCTGGTCACCAAACACAGTTAAAAGCCATTTCAAGCAATGTTTCAATTCTGAATGGTGGTCTTTCACCAGGGCGATACTGAGAGTATCTTCCACTCTGGAACGTGCGCAAACATACTATATATTATTTTTAAAGGAATTAATTGTGAAACAACACAAATTAATTAAATAAAAATTACTTGTGCACGCCGGGATTTGAACCCGCGACCTTCGGATTCGTAGTCGAAAGCTTTACCTCTCGACCATGGAGGCCGTCAGGCCTATTTTTTATTTAGTATATTTTACATATTCAGGTACATCTCTACTCCACGGGGATGAATTCCTGTCAGGATGTGCACGTGTATGTGTATATATTAGTGCGTGTTTGTGTATGTGTGATTACACAAGAGTAAAACTCTTCCCCTCCCGTTTGTATCAAAAATAAAACACAAGTAAAATAACCCCTCCCATAAAACTACCAACAGGTAAACCGACATTAATTTGTATCCCACGAGTCCAGTTTCCAAACAGCTTTTTGTTGTTTGTGTGCCTCGTTAATTTTTTAATGCTTTTTTAGCCTTTTTTTATTATTTTGTTCTGATGACTCTCGTGGTAAACCAAACATGTTTCATTGTTTATGTAAACGCATGTCATGCAACACATATTCGCTAGAAGTGTGATTTTTACCAATTTTAAAGAAAACTGATTGCGCTAATTTACATAAAACTCGACCCCGACGTTCAAATTTAAAAAAAATCAAATCTCCAATTCTATAACAAAGAATTTGCCTAATATAATTCATATATACGCAAATAATAAACAAACAAAAAAATACGTATTTACTAATAAGGACAGGGAAATAAATATTTAAAAAAAAATCTTGGGTCTATTCACTAAATTGTAAATATTGTGATTTTTTTATGTACGAGTAGGTAAAACGTCGGGGAACTTTGAAATAAGGATAAAAGAACACTTAAGATGTTTAAACAGTATTAATTTTGAGTTTGCCAATCATTCAATGGAAAAAATCCGTACCTCTTCGATTTTAACAATGGTATAAAAATTTTTCACTACAATATTAATGGTATCTCTTCAGATAAACTTAAAATATAAAGAGTAAATAAAAAAGCGATATATACAATGTTAATGGTATCTCTTCAGATAAACTTAAAATATAAAGAGTAAATAAAAAAGGGATATATACAATGTTAATGGTATCTCTTCAGATAAACTTAAAATATAAAGAGTAAATAAAAAAGCGATATATGCAATGTTAATGGTATCTCTTCAGATAAACTTAAAATATAAAGAGTAAATAAAAAAGGGATATATACAATGTTAATGGTATCTCTTCAGATAAACTTAAAATATAAAGAGTAAATAAAAAAGGGATATATACAATGTTAATGGTATCTCTTCAGATAAACTTAAAATATAAAGAGTAAATAAAAAAGGGATATATACAATGTTAATGGTATCTCTTCAGATAAACTTAAAATATAAAGAGTAAATAAAAAAGGGATATATACAATGTTAATGGTATCTCTTCAGATAAACTTAAAATATAAAGACTAAATAAAAAAGGGATATATACTTAAAATATAAAGAGTAAATAAAAAAGGGATATATACTTAAAACATAAAGAGGACATAAAAAGGGATATATTGTCAATAGTAAAAATAAAAATAAAAACTTGAATAACCTCTATTAAATTTTTACTCATTGTAACGTTTTATGTAAACCGCGTTCTCGATTTCATTTACTCCCCTCCCCCTTAACCCCTTCTCTTCTGATCCTCTCTTACAATATAATAATATTATCTAAATCTATATGTCCAACTGCACCGAATACAAGTAGACTATAATAGCTTGCATCCTCAACAATTACTAACAAGATACGTGACTAGAGCATAAGTATGAGTGTATGTGCTGTGTGTTTTGAATGTTCGCCTTTGTTGAAAATTATATTGAATTATACAAAGACAATCTTATTGCTGAATTTGTTTGTGAAAAAATTTAAATATTTTGTTGTTGTATTTTGTTCTACACCTGTGTCACTGTTATAATTTTAAATTTTACAACAAAATATGTGAAATCCCCTATACAATATAAGACAATAAATAAATATTTGTAATTTACTTTTAAACAAACCCCGAAGAGGTGAGTATTGCACATGAAACGGAAGTGGTTTAAAAAAAGTTGAAAATATCATGAAAATCAATTACAGAAGGAATAAGGAAAAAACGAGCTTACTTCAAGCACACGCCCACACAAAGAAAACGCTTCCATCTGTTTATCTCTTCAATGATAATCTAGAAAAGACACAACTGCTTTAAAAAAAATTAAAATCTGCATTATCAACTTTTTCGTATTTATCATTGTTTCTTATCACAGCTGCAATGGCTTTGTTGTAAGGCTAATCAGGCATTCCAATCAACATCGCAATTTAAAAAAACCAGACAAAATCCACGATAACGTTTTTTGCGCTGAGCGGGAATCGAATCCGCAAACTCTCGTCTCAAAGTCAAACGTACAAACAACAACTGCTCTACAAAGGTCATCTTGTTTCTTCACATTGACATAATCTGTAAAATGTATCAACTACTGCCCTTTGCATTAACTTACCGAAATACGCTGCCACGGTGTATTTTTTATTGATTGGTTATTTTACGATTGCGTGCAGTCAAGGCGCATTCAAGATTTACGTTTACCGTTGCAGGACTTTCCTTATTGGGAAAAAATACTTTATTGCTAATATTGATGTAGAGAGTGGCCGTAAAAATGGTATTTGAGGCTGGGCAATATCAAATTATGTGTGTAATCCTTTTAAATAAGGACAAGCAAAACTTGGTACTTTTAAACGATGTCTTCAACGTTATCTCGTAAGTATGATAGATGTGTAAATCTGATTTATTATTACGGTGATTACTGTTTTGTTGCTAATTTAAAAATATAGGTACCTACCGATACTTCTTCCTAATATTTAGGTGGAAAATGTGTTACGTGCAGGGCTATTACTAGGGATCTGAAAAATTCGGTTTATTTTGTAAGAAAAGTGAGGTTATTTTGAAGAAATTCGCGTTATTTTTTGAGAAATTTGTGTTATGTTCCCTTTTTGGTATTTTGCAACAAAACGGTTTTAATAAAAAAAATACTTTATTTTCTTCAGTTTTTGAAAATTGATAAAAAAAACTTTTTTTTTTCAGTTTTTGAAAATTGATAAAAAAAAATGACGGTGCGCGGAGTTTTTGACATGAAGTTATTTGCGTTCCATATTATGACTATGCAATTCAAAACCTTAGATAAAGAAATATTTATAATGTAAAATATTACTTTCTTATTTAAAAATACCAGAATATCACGTTAAAATACAAAAATATTATCGAGAAATTGCGAATTTCGCGTTATTCGCGTGAAAATCGCAAAATTCGAGTTATTCGCGTAAAAATCACGTTACCGCCAACGTTTTTAGATACCTAGCTATTACCTACTCAATCGACATCACTGAGGTTTTAATATTTTAATAAATTTCACGTTTTTCTTATCAAGTTTGTAAAATCACAGGTTGATGATAATTTAATTCCTGATTAGCGTGTTTTGTTTATCTAATTGGTTTAAGCTTTGGAATGTTTCCCCCCGAGTAAAGGATAGGTGGGTTACCTGCACCGAGAGAAGCAATTAAGCGGGATAATGATTTGACCCCTTCCCAGGCGTGTGTTGCTAGTCGCTAGTTGCTACCTACCGGGGCTGTATGAGTGTACGGGTATGCTGGGTGCAGTGTGCGGCAGGGCGGAGAGGGGTGCAGCGAGCAGAGAGCGAGGAGTGTGTGAGCGGCGTGTGTCGGCAGGTGCTGCACGCTGCCTGGCCGGGAGCGTGGGAACCCGCGCGCCGGACGCGCTCCCACGGCACACACCACACTCCACACTTCCACACGCACCACACAGACACACCCTTCCCCGACAGTCTCGCGCACGCACAGCACACTCTCACGCGCGCTTACACGCTCCACAGTCTACACTGCCACACTGCCACACTGACGGCGAACACAATCAAGGTGATGTTGACGATGTACCCAGTACCCAGTACCCACTGTGTACGATGACCAATTAAGATATTGCAAGATCATTTTCAACAAGATGTTTAACATGAGCACTGACTTTAAATAATACTTGCGCATAAATTGTAGTTTATTCACCTACCTTTGTGGCCTATTAATTTTATAGGTGCTTTGATGTCTTCTTGATAACGTTTCTCATTTAACTGTTTGCATCAATTGCATATTTCATGAAGTATTGCAGAGTCCTGCAGAAAGATTTAAGATTGATAAAGTTCGATCTTGGTTTTAGTCATAATTAATAAATTAAGTAACTTCGATATCGTAAGAAAGGCTCTACTCCACAACCCAAATTGATTGGCATGATTAGAATGGATGCCTTTGAATATCCCCATTTAGATTGATATCAGAGTTGGAAACCATTTTTCAGGAAATATTTCCACTGTCCGTAAATAACAACAGGTATTAGGGCAGTATGCAATGAATAAGGGTCCAGGTTTAGTCCTGCAATTATGTAGTAGTAGCTAAGTAAGTACAATTATTATTATGATTTCCAAATATTACAGTAATGTAGGGAGGTATTATTTTTTCTTTTCTTTTTCTTTTTTTAAAAGAAAGACAATCATTCCGTGGTTACGAATAACCTGACAATATTTGAAAATCTCCTACTACCATCACAGTAAGCGGAAGATGTTGCTTGTGTCGTAATGGAGGACTTAGCCAGCCGAGGAATTGAACTCACGACGCCTGGGTGAGACCCAAACGCGATGCCAACTCAGCCACTGACCGGTCAACTATTATTACAGTTATTTGAACTAGTACTTGTTACTTTGCACCAAAAACGGCTCAATGATGTCATCTAGTGTCCTATAGAAAATTCACAACTTTGTCTAACATATTATTTATTTATTTATTTACGCCTGTTACGGGCTTTTACATGGATATTTACAAATAATATTATAATAGGTAATATAAAACTAAACAACGTAATTTTAGACTTTGGTCCAGAGTTAAATAGTTTCCTCAAATAACGTAGCTCTAATCGATGAAAAAACCGTGCTTGCTTACGAGTATATTTTAAGATTTATGTACAAAATACGTCAACAATATCTTAGTATGTGTTCCCCAGATGTTGAATCCGTCGCATAGGAGTATAATATAATATTGCAATGCTGAAGTAGAATTGTCACAATAAAATGGTAGGTACTTTCATGTAACTGTCCTACCAGGTACATGAAAAGAAATTAAATATATATATAACAGTTCAGTGGTACAAAACACTGAATCAGCAATTTTAAACAAACGCGTTAAATCGCAAAATAATTCTACGTTCAGATTATTTTTATAAATTTTATGAATAAAGTGGGTAATTATAATCTAGGCAGTATCTAGGAATACCTATTCTAAAATTTACGTACCTTAATCATTATAGACGTTTTATAGTTTGTCTTTGATCTGTTATTATTCCATTTCAATTCTTAAAGCACTACCTACTTCAGCAATTTATTTTTTACCGCTTTTATTAAAATCTTGCATTTTATTCTTTAGGTAGATAGTAGATAGGAGATACCTATCCATCTACCCTGTAAATAAATACATTAAAATAAATATACCAATTCCAATAACTTTACGATGTTAATAAACATCATTGACCTCACTAGAATGAGGTTTTCTAGTTAGATTCAGATTATTGTATGATAACGCATATTTCCATTATATATGTACGTATTTTAAAAAAATAAAAAAAATTAAATGAATACCGCACAAGAGTCCCAACTGCTCTCGACCGTCTGGAGCCAGTGAAACTATGGCATCCCCAATTGGGGAATGTTGTGAGGCTGAAAGTATTTGGGAGGTGAAGGAGAAGGGGAAGAGGAAGGTGGGGGAAATACCTGGCTATTCTGATCTGGTCACCAAACACGGCTAAAAGCCATTTCAGTTCAGGCAACGCTTCAATTCTGAATGGTGGTCTTTCACCAGGGCGATCTTCCACTCTGGAACGTGCGCAAATATACTATAATAATAATAATATTCGGATGATTTTTATAGCGCCGTTTTTGTGAAAATTATTTTAAATGAATTAATTGTGAAACAGCACAAATTAATCAAATAAAATTGACTTGCGCACGCCGGGATTTGAACCCGCGACCTTCGGTTTCGTAGTCGAGAGCTTTACCCCTCGACCATGGAGGCCGTCATCATTATCATTATAATAGCCTAACTATATAATGTGCAGGGACAAGTGAATCAAGTGAATCAAATACTTCGGGTCGGGCCATGTCAGAAGTCGGAATAATATGTAGACGATGTATGAATGTGAATGAAGCAAGAAGTGTATGCCAAGATCGAGTTGTTTGACGGACAGTCCTCTCTGCCTACCCCTGCGGGGAAACGGCGTGATGGTTGTTAGTTAGTTAGTTAGAAGGTCATTGAAATGTATATTAGATAAATACACATTTCAATGACCTTCAATGCCAGGTTAAAAATGAAAAGTTGGAACGCTTTGTTTTAAACCATGAAATCATTTTTACATCAACACCAACCGGTTTCGCTTATCTCAAGCTTCATAAGGGTAAAATTAATAATTTAGCAAAAATACAAAGAGTGAGCATATTTATATTTTAAGCGTTGTTCCATTCTGTTACATCCTGTCTCACTGTTCCATTGTTTTGTTTTTTTTTGTGTCTCATTCTGTATATCTTAATACTCGTATGCTCACTCTATGTATTTTTGTTTAATTTGAAATTTTACCCTGACGAAGCTTGAGAAAAGCGAAACCGGTTGGTATTCATTTTAAAATAAAAGTGTTTTAAAACTGTTTTTTTTATGTAATAAATATTTTAAACAACTTATACGAAAAAGAAATCTTGTAAAATTATAAAAAAATCGTACTTACGTAGGTATGTACTTTTAATTAGGCCTGTGTAATTTCTAGACATTCTTTTAACACCAATAAATGATTTATTTTAGTGCTTTGAAGCCTGACAACTGGAACGGTAACGGTTTTGTCATCTTGTTAAAATTGCATGTGCATAACGGGGAGGAAGTGCAATTTTTGCAGAAGGTTATACGATACCCTCATTCATACCAGTAAAGCTCCGGTACTAAATATAACAAAAAACAGTGATTTATATGGCGTCTTTCGTAGATAAATCACTTCAAGGACTCTTTACAATAAAATAATCATTTGACACAAATAAACTTAAAATCTAAGAAAAAATATATATTTTTTTAATGTTTTCATATGAAGCGGTAACTTGGTGATCTGACATTATAATTTAAAAAATAAAACAATGAATTTGTGTACATCACTTTTATTTGGTTACACTTTTGCCGACATATTATATATATTGCCACGAAGAAGCTACGGTAGTGGCGAAACCCGGTCGGGAAAAGTATATATTAAATAAAAGTGATGTAAACAAACTTACCGTTTTATTTATTTTTTAAATCTAAGAGAATTATTCCGTTCAAGTATTTAATTACTTCTCTTACTGTCCCTCGAGATTTTTAACAAAAACCTCAAAATGCTGGTATCTATTATTTATACGTGTTTTAATCATCCCGTTACATAATTACGATACAAATATGGTAAATATATTTAATTATAAAGGGAATTAACTAGGTGCAAGTTTAAGGGCCAGCATTAAAAAGTAGACATTAAGGCCATCCACCGGCTAAAATTCCAACGAAATCACGCGCTCCTTATGCAGGTGGCGACAAGGTTGAAAGTCCCGCTTAACATCGGCCGCATGTTTCGATTTACGGAAAAAAACCATCACCAAAATGCTTGTTTTATTCTATTCTGTAAAGCTCAGACATACATATTGAAATGTTTTACGGTCATATTCTAAAAAAACTTAATTTACCACAATGAACAATAGGACAACATCGGAAAAGGCGTTCGTAAGTAGGAGAGTTTGCGCTTTAAACATTTTTTTAATGTCTGATACTTTATTTTTTTTCTAGGCTTATAAAAAGACACAACAAAAAAATGAACGGTTATACGAAAGGTCAAGGTGTGTTCTACTTGCCGTATTTAATTAAATCGTCTACGATATTTCTAGGCCATCAAATTCTCAAACCGAAAACAAATGATTTTGCATTACGTCCCATTGAATCAGATTAAACAATCTATAATGTTTCAAAAGCCAATAATCCTCAAAATGTAATCCTTAAATTCCACGAGAAACGTTCCAAAATGTCTGCAAATTTGTGCAGTTTGAAAATCAGTGAAAGCAATGGTGAACATTTTACATAGAATTTCTGTAGATATTTCATATGCGATTTGAAAGATTACAGTTTGAAAATTATTGTCGTATGAAACATTACACATTTTACTAATTAATCATATAATGTTAACATGTGGGTCATTGGCAGCACGTCTTGAGTTAGCAACCTGCATAGTGCGTATTTTTGGGTACTGACCGTTAAAACACACATTATTACTTAGTAATAAGCAACGGCAACTTTTTGTGACATTCTTGAATTTAATTATCCGATTTTGCTTCAGCATATATTTGTATAAACTTCATTTCCAACATTAATTACTTGGGTAGGTACTAGTGATGTATCAAATTATAATTAGCCGTTGGAAATAATAGCTAAATGCTGTCAACATATGGTATAACGCTATTGAAAAAATATAGCATTAACAGTTAATAAATTGAACACAATATCAAATTCCGAATATTTCTCAACGGAGTCAACGAATCAACTGGCCAGGTACCTATTTTTTAATTTTTTTTTATTATTTAATTTTTACAAAAGAAAATAATACGATGCAAAAAGTCCCGATAAACTACTGGTTATGTACCTTCCTACTAGACGTTTGTTTTGGATTTCGGTATTCCAAACAGCCGATACGTAGCGCCAAGCGTCAAGCAAATCTATCGTTGGCAAGCAAAAATTCAACTGGTATTATTTATATATCAATACTAATATTTTCCAACGCCCGTTGGATTTTTCAACGCAGTCAACGAGTCAACCTGCTATGTACTCGTTTTATCAGTATTATCGCCAAAAAATGAGTTAACAGTTAACGCTTTGTGAGTAATGTTATGCGATATTTGGAATGGTCTTTGGGTTATTTACCTTTCTACTAGACGTTTTTTTTGGATTTCGGAATAAAAAAAAATTGTAATCATTGTCGTCGCGTCAACGTTGGCGTTATTTTCAACTGTTATTCGAAATCTTCAACGATAACGGCGTTGGAGTTGGATGCAATTTTTGCCAACGCCCAGTACTAGTAGGTACGTAGCTATTATGGTTTTCATATTACATTAGTTGTCAGTCAAAGACAAGTTCTTCCCTTCTCTTTTAAATGTATTCACATTGCTCTATGGTTAGATATTTTGCGTATTACTTTCGTCTACTAAATTGTGGCTCCTCTAACTATATATTATCGAAAAAGCTTAGAGGTTCGCAGACAAAAACACAAGATTTTTTAGGACTATTTTTAATAATGACTTCGACATTATCTGTATTTCAGAAACCTGGCTTCTCGACAACATTTATCTGATGTTTATAATTTTTATTTTCTGTAATATTATGTAGGTAGTATGATTGTTTTAATTTGTCTAGAACATGTAATTTTTATTATGTTAACACACTTATTCATAACGACTGTTTATTTAATAAATAAAATTCAATAATTTTTTTTAAATGATTTGGTTTGTTATGTTATTTGTAAGCATTATGTTTCAAAACATAATTGGATGATTTGAAGTTAGTACCTGGATGCTGAGAGTGTGTGTATAGCATCTCAGAGGTCTCCTGGAGAGTGTGAGATGAACGCATAACAAGGATGTATTAGTTGGAGATGTTTGCTTTTAAACAATAATAAAGCCGTTCCTGTGTAAACATTTTACTTAAAAACACAATGTGGCCAAATTCACAAATGGTATTTCACCATCTCATCACGGGACGTCTTAGAGATTTGGGTAAATAATCTCGATTCTGGAGGTGAAAAGCAGAGTTTTTTGATTTTGTGAAGGTATCAATTGTGATAGCCAGGTACGGGGCATAAGGGTATGTGCCCACTCGCCAATTTTATTATGTGTTCAATTTAAAGCCATTCATCTTTTCAAAGTAGTTTAACACGGTTAAACTTCTCAATGTGGGCAAACAAAACCAGAAGTCACAGTGCGAGGATTATTTGTTATATCTACCTTAAGATTTATTTAATGTTTCTCTCCGCGGGTGAGTACCTACCCCAATTCTTTTCAGACATGACCGTTCTAACCGAAATTTGGATTTTCACCAGAATGATTATTGTTATTTTTACCTTCTTTTCAAGATCAGCGCCATTTTGTAAGTAAGTAATTCAAGCAGAAAAAATCAGAAGACAGCTATTATAGATAGTTGATTGGTGGTGCCCACTCTCTACAGGGCATAACAGAACGAACATATTAGGCCCCTGACAATCAATAACTTACGTAAGTTGTTCTCGTGACTCTCCAGATAATCAATTATTAAAAGGTGCTTTCCGTTATTACGGCAAACAGTATATTTGTTTGTAGTATAGTGTAATAGTTAAGTACTTATGAAGAGACGAGAAAAGCAAATATTGTAGAGTAAACAATTGTGTATATGTATATGATAGGTACTGTTTGGTGCTAATAAAGTAACAGAAGGAAAATAAACTTTACAAATAATTTTTATAAGAAAGTAAAGGGAAAAAAAATAATGATTAAATTAATGATAGTGTCATATAAAAAAACAGTATACAATGTGTAAACACTGTACGTTGAAGTTTTTTCTATTTTTATCTTAAATGAAAACAGCTTTAAATTTTCTCTCAAAAGTACTCCATGTATCGAAGAATCTGTCGCAATCTATTGAAGTTTTATTTTTATTGAATAACTCGCACATTTTTCTGATTGGATCCCTGACACCAGAATGTTTGCGCGTCCGGCTAATGTGACAACAAGTTGTTAAACCTAGTTGTTATGGGTGGTACTGTAAAGTTTATCAGTTGAAGTAATCGTATTATGAGTATGGATATTAAGAAATTATTCAATTACTATTACTGAATAGGTAGATCTGTGTAACCCTGTATGTAATAGGTATACTCTGCTACATTTAAAAGTTAGGCAAGGGTCGTTAGGAAAGACCTTCGAAAAAAAAAGATCTTGAATACCAAGCGATATAAATGTTACATCTTTTAATAATATATTTGTTCAATCAATTGTAAGGTTTTGGGATATTGTGGGAGGCTTCAGGGGAATGCACTCATGCAGGTACTGTCCTACGATGGTTATCTGAATCTAATTTCGAAGAGAAGTTTAATATTTAACAATATAAAATATATTTATTATATTTATTATGATAAAAACGTAAAGAATTTAGCGATTTGCTTTAAACCTTTAATAAAACGTTTATAATTGACTTCTAAGCTTACCAAAATTTCACTTGGTTGATATGTTTGAATCGTTACACAAACGTTGTATGTAGGTATTACACGCGAGTAGATTAATTTTTTTAATTTAACATTAGTTTCTAGCTTGAAGTGATAGGTCTCGAGGAATGGATAACAAATGCTAGAAATTTATCAAACTATTTTTTTTTATTTTCTTATTATTCAATGTTACGGAAAGATCATTTAGTTTGGTTATCGATATTTTCCATCTAATTGTTATTCTTTGTTTAAGGCGATGCAATGGGAAGTAATTCAAAATCGTGTGTTTTCGGTTTGAGAATTTGTTGGCCCAGAAATATCATAGATGATTGAATTAAATACTGCAAGTATATCACACCTTAGCCTTTCATTTAACCGTGCACTTTTTTGGTATGTCTTTTTATAAGCTTAGAAAAAAATAAAGTATGAGACATTAAAAAAATGTTTAAAGCGCAAAATCTCCTACTTATGGACACCTTTTCCCATATTTTCGTATTACTCATTGTGGTAAATGAAGTTTTTTAGAATATGACCGTAAAACATTTTAATAATTAGGTCTGAGCTTTACAGAATTGAATAAAACACGCATTTTGGTGATGTTTTTTTTGCCGAAATCGAAACATGCGGCCGATGTACAGTGGGATTTTCAACCTTGTCGCCACCTGCATAAGGAGCGCGTGATTTCGTTAAAATTTTAGCCGGTGGATGGCCTTAACCTTGTTTAATTCAATTTAGTACGTGATTGCATTTTTATGTTCGAAATGACTCAGTGTGAACGCAATCGAATAATAGACAATTTATTTCAAATAATGCAATCATTGTACTTTTCTATTCAGATGTCAAAGTTATAAATAACGTCAACTGCCTAATTCTTCCTTCCTTTCTCCCGAATTTCTTGGTAAATAGCAGCCTTCATTAACTTAAAGTAATTCGAAAAGATATCCAAGCCTCGGTAGAATATACGTATTACTTATAAAAATATATGAAAATATTAACAACGACAGTGTTTTAATTTAATGAGTTAACAATCGCTCATCTGCGTCAAGATTCAATCCATCCATAAATTCCAAGAACTAGAACTTTGGGCAGATCGAGAACTTTCTGGTGCGGACAATTTTTTTTTTATGTTGGTAAATTAATTTTGTATTCGTGTTTATTATTGACAAATTGCGAAAGTAGTTCGAAAGCTAAAATCATTGTACTTGTACAACACGCCCAAGGTACTCTGAAAGTAATTTCGACAAATTGAAGTCATTTTTCTTATTGATAACACAACTAACTAATTAACTAACCATCACGCCGTTTCTCCGCAGGGGTAGGCAGAGAGGACGGACCGCCAAACAACTCGATCTTGGCATACACTTCTTGCTTCATTCGTATTCATACAGCGTCTCATACATTCTCTTCTGTTATACCGACTTCTGACATGGCCCAACTCTAGTATTTGATTCACTTGATCGTGCCATGTCTTCCTCGGACGTCCCTGGCTTCTTCTATTCACATTCGCGTCATATATTCTCCTTACATTGCATTCTTCGTTCATTCGCTCTACATGCACAAACTATCTAAGCGTCCCTTTCTTAATATTGCTCATTACGCTTACATCAGCCTTGAATTCTTTACGAATCTCTATATTTTTCACACGATCATATATGGTTTTACCACACAATCGCCTTAGAAATATCATTTCTACAGCATTCAGTCTACTTTCATTCTTCCTCTGTCAGTTGCATGCCTCACTGCCATACACCAGCAGTCCCTTGTGGACTGCTAACTTCGCTTCTTTGGACAATTTGTCGTTTGCGCTATAACAACACCACTAAACCAAAAGACATGTTGTTTTTTTTTAAATCAACATAGGGGTGATTTGTTGCGTGCGGGTTTGTTTACCAGTACAGTTCAGGACATTCTCCGGCCCTGATAATGAACAAGGCAAGGCTTTCAGACACATTTGTTCAAAGAAGAAGAGGAAGCCCAACACTACAGCTGAACAATAGTGCTTTATATTCGATTGAAAGGAATCATCTTTTGGTTAACGAAGCTCATTATTGGCATGCAGCTATTTCTCCAAGTCCCGTGTTCATTATACATGTATTAAACGTTACTAGGAAATTACCACTAGGTATCGCTAACTAACTACGATGCGCGCCATGTCGTGACGCAATGTGATTTTTAAAAACAGATGTCGTATAATCGTGCTATTCATTATAAATTTGAACCTGCTCTTTACCGTATTTGATCATAACGGCAATTTTTTATCAGTACCTACTTAACTTATGTAAAATAAGAAAATATTTGAAATATTGTAAAATTACTTATATTGTTGTAATGACATTGATTTAGTAAAAAGTCAACTAAACTAAGTTTAATAATAAAATTACCCGAGGAAACCCCATAGTCAAAATAAGAAATATACTTGCATGACTGCAATCCTTGGTTAATTAAATAACTAACTAACCATCACGCCGTTTCTCCGAAGGGGTATGAAGAAAGGACGGACCGCTAAACAACTCGATCTTGCTTTATTCACATTTATACATCGTCTCATACGACTCAAGTATTTGATTCACTTGATCGTGCCATGTCTTCTTCGGGCATCCCCAGCTTCTTCTTCCATTCACATTTGCGTCATATATTCTTCTTACACTCCTTTCTTCATTCATTCGCTCTACGTGCCAAAATCTTTGGTCGCATAATTAAGGCGATGCGATGGGAAGTAATGCAAAATCGTGCGTTTTCGGTTTGAGAATTTGATGTCTTAGAAATATCATAGATCATTTAATTAAGTACTGCAAGTAGAACACACCTAGGCCTTTTGTAAAACCGTCCAATTTTTTTGTGTGTATTTTTATAAGCCTAGAAAAACATATAAAGTATAATACCTAAAAATAATGTTTAAAGCGCAAAATCTCCTACTCACGAACCCTTTTTTGATGACTTTTTTTGTGTAAATCAAAACATGCGGCCGATGTTAAGAGGGAATTTCGACCTTGTCACCACCAGCACAAGGAGCGCGTGATTTGGTTGGAATTTTAGCAAGTGGATGGCCTTAAATCCCTTTTTTTTAATAAATTAATAGGAAATCGTACATTAATTTTGACATCAATTATGCTGTGGATTTTTTTAAGGATAGGCAAAAAAAATAATTTCCTCTCACAGCTCCTTTAACTTCAAAGTTAATGAATGAGTGTCACTTAGGTAATTGCTGTATTTAACTTGTCATGGGAAGGCAAATTCACTTTGATATAATCAGAGTAATAATTTGTTTCATTGTATTCTTAAATTTTATATATGTCCATTAATATTTTCTATAAGGTTCTTTGACTGATTAAGTAAGATAATATCATATTTAATCATTGAAGATAACATTAATAAATCTCAAATGAAATACGAAACAGAAAATAAAAAGATAGCGGTCGCTTCTGGGATTCGAACCCAGGACCTCTGTCTTACCGGGATTAGTATTTTACTTATTACTTTGAGACTTATCTCTTTGAACTTAAGTATTATTCTATATTAATTATTATACTGTACTCAAATTATCCGGTTTAAACAATTGTTTTTTCTATACTATTCTCCACATCTCTTTATACTTAATTATTATACTTTTTGTAGATATATAGATTTACCCCTTCTATTTTTGTATAATGGCACTTAATATGAACTAAACTTGTCAATTTGACTGTCTTAAAATGAGATTTGTTCCTAGTTGGGCAGTCAAATCTTTCTTACATTTTGTTGATAAATGATGTGTGTTTAAAATAAATAATAAAATTATTTTTATTATTACTTTTCGTCATTTTTATTGACATCATACCTCAATTTTAAGAATTATTAATATCATCCTCAATTTTAAGAATTATTAATATCATCCTCAATTTTAAGAATTATTAATATCATCCTCAATTTTAAGAATTATTAATATCATCCTCGATTTTAAGAATTATTAATATCATCCTCAATTTTAAGAATTATTAATATCATCCTCAATTTTAAGAATTATTAATATCATCCTCAATTTTAAGAATTATTAATATCATCCTCAATTTTAAGAATTATTAATATCATCCTCGATTTTAAGAATTATTAATATCATCCTCAATTTTAAGAATTATTAATATCATACTCAATTTTAACAATTGTTAATATCATACTCAATTAATCCCCATATTTTATATCAGAATTTATTTACAATCTAGATTTACGAATTTCAATATTTTTCACACGATCATACATGGTTTTACCGCACATTCGTCTCAGAGATCTCATTTCTACGGCATTCAGTTTACTTTCATCCTTCTGCCAATTCCATTGTAATATTTTTAATCATTGAATATAACAATAGTGTGTAAAAAATGGTATTTAATTGAGGATGATATTACTGAATTCTTAATATTGAGGTATGTTATCGATAAAATTGATGGAAAATAATTCGGTCTCATTAACTCAGTGGATACAACGCTAGTAACGGTAAGACAGAGGTTCTGAGTTCGATTCTCCAACCTTTACCTTTTTTTCTGTGTGTGTTTTTTTTATCTCGTATTTAATTTGAGATTTTTAAATATTATTTTCAATGATCAAAAATATTACGTTGATGTTTTTAAGCTTCAATGAGTTATTACAATAAATTGAATATAACACGCAGTTACCTACTTTTAATGCGTAATTATTAATTAATCATCCTTGCAAAATAAGACTCAAATAAAAATCAGATGTATTTCACACACACAATTTTATTTTTAAAAAGGTTATTTTGTACATACATATTATTTCACAAAGAAAAAAACAAAATATTTAAGCGTGAGATCGAAACACAAAGAAAATAATGTTTAAAATGGGCAATTACCTAAATAATAACATTTTTACAACAATAATTATAACAATAAACGAAAATAAGTGTTTCTCAAAATAAGCATTATTATCTTACAAAGTAAAAAGATATATGCATAATTAAATTATTAAAAAAAAATCGCAGCTCTTTAATTTAAAGCTGTCATGATTTTAAAACTATATATTTAATTTAACATGCGTTGTCTTATTAAGAAAGTCAAATTGTACAGTGATATAAAGATAACTGGGAAATGAGTTTCCCAACTTATAAAACCTTACATATAAATTGGCACTTTCGGCCTTCAAACACACTCATCATATTAAATTAAACATTAAACTTATTAAAGCTCACAATATCACAGGAAACTTAAATATAATAATTTGTGTAATTTATTTAATAACTCTACCAAATCATAGCAACGAATAATACTGATTTGTTTGAGTTTATTACATTTTACAATAATTTGTGTAATTTATTTAATAACTCTATCAAATCATCGCAACGAATAATGCTGATTTGTTCGAGTTTATTACATTTTACAATAATTTGTGTAATTTATTTAATAACTCTACCAAATCATCGCAACGAATAATACTGATTTGTTCGAGTTTATTACATTTTACAATAATTTGTGTAATTTATTTAATAACTCTACCAAATCATCGCAACGAATAATACTGATTTGTTCGAGTATATTATATTTTACAATACATAACACAACACCAATAAAATAAAAGTATATTTGCTTTTCAACATTATCACAGGTTAATTTTTACAACCATAAACATTTTTCAATAAACAATAATGTTTACTATATATATTGTAACAGATTAAAAACTCTATTTATGTTTAAAAAAAACTCTATTTTAATAAGAAAAGATTGTAAGTGAGTTAACATAAAAAAAAATGGATGTAAGTAAGTTGGAAGACAGAGTTGTATTAAATTCTATAGTATATAACTAAGCATTTCTTGAATATATATTTGTGCAAACTTAATTTTAAAGTGCCATATATTTAAAGCTTCTACCAAATGTGTAATGTACAGCGTTAAATTATTGATATAATGATTGAATAACCAGACATATTGCAATCATGGTTGAATATTTAATAATGTAAAATAAAATAAAAACGTTTAAAATAAAAATATACATACATCAGTTTTTGTTTATCTATTTGCCGAGATAAAGCCTTTAAAATACACTAATAACAAATTAACATTGATTTACCACAAAATCTTCTATTTTATTCTAGGGGTACTAGGAATAGGGTGATTCTCATCAGACATTCAATCTAGAAACCTTTATGTTTATTGGAAGACGTGGATTATTGATTTTACGTCCCAGTTTTATAATATACATTATTCATAATTAAACTAAACTTAACTTAACTTAAAACTAACGGAAGACGTATGAAACATAACCTAAACAAAGATAAGTACGGGTTGTTTCGAGAAACTTGAAAGATTCATCAATATTCGATTATTTATACCACTAGTTTATTATTTCTAATTTTGAAACTGTCGATTCATGGTGGAATTCCACATTAAAATGATTTTTATTTTATTAAAAAACCTTTGTAACTCTTTTTTCCACTTATTTATTTTCGACCGGACCGGACTGGTCCCAGTCTGAGGATGCCCGTGATAGGGTGAAACCGGTCCGGTCGAAAATAAATAAGTGGAAAAAAGTTACAAAGGTTTTTTAATCAAAAAAATTCATTTCACTAGTTTATTCTAAATTGTTGTATATTATTCTAAATTGCTGCTCATGAATCTATTAAGTAATAGTTTTAATTTGTATATATGAGTGCCTCGATATCAAAAGGTACCTAACGACCATTAAAATTTTGTTCTGAACTTGAATGCAATTGTAGTCGCTATGACAGCTTCCATGTGAAAAATATAATAATAACAGTTTAAAAAATCTAAATTGAATTTTCCATATGGATGCTGTCATGACGAACGCAGTTGCTCTCAAATTTAAAAAAAAACCTTGAATGGCCTTTAAATACCTTTTGGTGTTGAGGTACTCATATATAGTATATCTGTTATTTTTTAATTGTATTAGGTTAGGTTAGTGTAAGGCGCACTTGAGGTGAACCTCCACAAAAATGCCCTATAGAAATTAATTCAACGTTAATATCCAAGTTCTGTTATTATTCAAGCACTCTGGAACAACTGTCCCATAATGTAATAATAACAGAGTATTAATAGAACTTTCACAGAACTTGAATATCAACTTTAAAATTTTGACGAAACGCAGAAATTCCCCGAAACAACCCGCAGAGAAATAAACCGATGTAAACACTTAATAAATCTACCCTATACTAAAAAAAAGTAAAGCTGATTGACCGTAAAGCTAAGTTGTAAAAAAATAACAATTCAAAAAAATATAATTAGATACACTTACAGGACGAGTATTTACCGTTGGCACTAGTGCTACAAATTTCACGGATCTCATTGACCGTGTTTTCGTCCATTTCTGACAGGCCCTCTGATGTCAAGAACTGGAACCTTGTTCTCTTCTTCAAATGGATGGTTATCCGGGAAGCGTTATCTGTACCTTCGTTGTCATCTTCGGGTTTATCGACATAATCATCCTCCTTTCGCTTGGTGGCTACTCGAGACCTCTCCTTGGTAAGTCTGTCTAGCAGACCAGGTCTGGAGTTCACTCTCGGATTCATTATTTTACCAAACTTGGTCCAGTATTTGTTGAGGTTTATTTTGACGCCAGACACAATATTTCTGGACAGTCTTGGCTTTAACAGCTGAAACAATTACAAAACGAGAAATCAACAACTTTGTTTTTACAAGTACACAGTGTTAATAATACTGATACAAGCCATAAGTGCGGGAAACACCGATTTATGCTAATCCCTAATACGGTACCCGAGGTCCGTCTACCTGAGGGTAATTTACAAACGCCCGGCTTTAAATCCCGGGAATTTCGCAGTCGCCAGAAAAAGGCAGTTAAAGGGATTAACAGCGAACTAATTAAAAGCCACCGAGCCACAGTTCGTGGTTCGCGAAGGAACCCGAAGAATAGTTCGGATGGGATTAAAAAGGGGGACTTTGGCCGAAGCAAGATCAGTAGTGGACAGAGACGAGTCAGTAGAGACCGTCCGGCCAGTGGTCGTAGTCGAGACTCCCGTCTCCTACAAAGCAAGCAGGCCACTTGCATCCCCAGCCTGAGACGCTGCGAGAAAACTCGGCAGGAACCGCCGAACCCCAGCGCCCACCGTTCGAGTGCAGTCGAGTGCCCTTCGCCTCCTGCCCTCCATCCCATCCCATCAAGGAACATATCCACCACCGCAGGAATCACCACCGGACGGCAGTCGAGCGCCTCTGGCATCCTGCTGATCATCCTCTTGAACCGTCTGAAACCGGTCGTCAAGCGAAAGCCGAAACGCGTGTCCGTTCTCCCGTGAACCTGCTCTCTGAGGCTTCCAACACCAACATCGAGACGACTGGTAATCTCCCCACTGGACCGTGTGCAGATTACCCGTAAAAAAACAGTTCGTGTAATTAAGTGACGTCCACAATACCTACCAGTTAAGAATGTATTTTAGATTGTGACTTAATAAAATACTTGACACTCAACGAAGTTACCTGTTTCTACTGAACCCCAATGACCCCATCATGTCAATTGGCGCCAACTTGGATTCATTTCGTGTTTGAAAAAACTGCCCTATGGGACAGATTTGAATTCGTACCCACACCCTGAGATCGGGTTCAGTAAATTCAAAAGTGCAGTGTAATTTCAATCTCAAAATTTAAATTTCAGTGGTCATAAAAATGCCGCGTAAAAGTGAAAGTGACTCGAGCCGTACCGTTTACAAGAGCCGAAACAAACCCTCGGCCTCGGGTAAACAAAGCAGCCGACATACGGACCATGTCGCCCCAAAAGCCAGCGTTCTAGAGCGAGGAAAAATTACACGTCGCCTAAGCGCGTCTCGCCCAGAAGAAAAATAGACCGATATTTCGACACGTGGTCTCCGCCGAGGACTAAAACCAGCCATCTCTGGCAGAGCTATTTCTCCAACAACAATAACGATGCTAAACCGCATGTCAGGTCTAGTCATAGTTCACGCCGCCGCTCACCGTCAAGCACAAGCCAACGCTCCAGCAGGGATGATGATAAATGGAGGTCGCCAGCACGCGGAGATTATACGTCGGGAGAGAAGGAATATTATGGATCCCCTTCAAGAGAGCGATCATATCATCGTGAGTACGATGAGCCACGATACAGACGCGGGAATGATACTTCAAGAAAGAAAGAATATTATGGATCTCCTTCAATAGTGCGTTCACATTATCGCGATTATGAGGATGGAGATTATCGAGAATCATCTGAGAAGGACGATCATCGCTCGCGCTATTACGATGAACCACGATATGGACGCGAGGATTATTCATCAAGAGAGAAGGAGCATCATAGATCTCCTTCAAGAGAGAGATCATATTATCGCGAGTATGAGGATGGAGATTATCGAGAATCATCTGAGAGGGATGATCATCACTCGCGCTATTGCGATGAACCACGATATGGACGCGAGGATTGTTCATCAAGAGAGAAGGAGCATTATAGATCTCCTTCAAGAGAGAGATCATATTATCGCGAGTATGAAGATGGAGATTATCGAGAACCATTTGACAGGAACGATCATCGCTCGCGCTATTACGATGAACCACAATATGGACGCGAGGATTGTTCATCAAGAGAGAAGGAGCACTATAGATCTCCTTCAAGAGAGCGACCATATTATCGCGAGTGTGATGATGGAGATAATCGAGACGATCATCGCTCGTGCTATTACGAGGAACCCCGATACGAAGAAGCGAACTCACCATCACGCCTGAACGATTATAAGTACAGGCCGTTTCAAGGTTCGGCTGAAAACCTTGTGGCGCCCTCATCAAGCGAAGATATCAGACCACCACTAACAGCGGAATTCGCGAGACAAGATATTGACGATTGGAAAATATTTTCAAATAAGTGTGAGATATATTTCGAAACATGGAAAGTTCCAGAAGGCGAGAAGTGTGACATAGCGATAAGTCAATTTCGTGGCGTGAATTTAGCATTTTCTATGGCGTGGGGTCAAATAATCGAAAGCAAAGGACCACTTGATTGGAAAAGGTTCCGGGAGATAGTTAATTGGTGGTGCAATTTTCCGTTAGAAAAATTTCTACATACCGCAGAGGCAACACCACAAATCATCGAAGAAGAAGAAACTGCCTCACCGCCTTGTCAACTGGAGATAAACACGGCGGCGGAGACAGCCAATAACGAGGACTCTGCCATATTTCCTAATGTTGGCGCTTCACCGGAGTTAGATTCACCTATGCAAAGTGAATTATCAGAAATAGAGCCTCAATCAACTTCGCCTGTAGCGACGCCGGCCCATGACGTCATTGAAAACAAATACGCAGAAGATGCGTCCCCTATGGAAGTGAGACCTACCGAGGTATACCAAATAGTACACTCGGCAGAAGTGAAAATGGCTGATGTACCGCAAACAATAATACCTAGCAGCATCATAATGGAAACCAGCGACAAACAGCAGACGAAGATATTGCCGATCGAATCCTGCAAATCAGAGAAATTGGAAATCCGACAGTACACAACACCAAGTTCCAGCGAGGAACTCTATAAATATCTCAAGAAGCCGGGGTGGAAATTAAAAGCAGCGCTGTTTCACCGCAAGAAACCGGGGTGGATTGATACAAGCCATAAGTGCGGGAAACACCGATTTATGCTAATCCCTAATACGGTACCCGAGGTCCGTCTACCTGAGTGTAATTTACAAACGCCCGGCTTTAAATCCCGGGAATTTCGCAGTCGCCAGAAAAAGGCAGTTAAAGGGATTAACAGCGAACTAATTAAAAGCCACCGAGCCACAGTTCGTAGTTCGCGAAGGAACCCGAAGAATAGTTCGGATGGGATTAAAAAGGGGAACTTTGGCCGAAGCAAAGTCAGTAGTGGACAGAGACGAGTCAGTAGAGACCGTCCGGCCAGTGGTCGTAGTCGAGACTCCCGTCTCCTACAAAGCAAGCAGGCCACTTGCATCCCCAGCCTGAGACGCTGCGGGAAAACTCGGCAGGAACCGCCGAACCCCAACGCCCACCGTTCGAGTGCAGTCGAGTGCCCTTCGCCTCCTGCCTCCCAGCGCCGTGATCCCATCAAGGCACATATCCACCACCGCAGGAATCACCACCGGACAGCAGTCGAGCGCCTCTGGCATCCTGCTGATCATCCTCTTGAACCGTCTGAAACCGGTCGTCAAGTGAAAGCCGAAACGCGTGTCCGCCCAGCACCAAAACCTCCCCCTACCGGAAGTACCACCTGAACATCGAGACGACTGGTAATCTCCCCACTGGACCGTGTGCAGATTACCCGTAAAAAAAACAGTTCGTGTAATTAAGTGACATCCACAATACCTACCAGTTAAGAATGTATTTTAGATTGTGACTTAATAAAATACTTGACACTCAACGAAGTTACCTGTTTCTACTGAACCCCAATGACCCCATCATGTCAATACCATAAAGGGGGTGAAGTGAATTGAAATCAAAGCTTATAAAAGATAAAATGACGTATGTAGACTTTAACTACATGTATTATTTATGTTATGTACATACACGAAAGAGAACATAATATTATTCATTAGGACTGTAAACACCAACGCAAATAAGAAATGTATTTACATACATTGAGAGTATCTACATGTCCTTTATGATAGTTAAACAATATGCATTTAAAATCTATAAATAATTTTATTCCATACAAGAGTGCAAAATCGTGAAGAGGTGTATTAGGGTTTTGAAAAAATAAATCAAATTTAACACATAATAAAGTTTAAAAATTATAAAAAACATACCTGATATTGATTAGTCACAGTCGTAGGTGAGTTCTGTTGAGTAACGTCCATGGAAATCGCACCACACATGGCAGAAGTGGGTAGAATATTTTCTTTTCCCAAGCACATTTTGCCGAGATGCAAAAAAGATCAACAACAGAGTTCGCAACAAACGTCAGAAGGAAAAAATAGTCCGTGGCGCGCGACTGGTACGCGTCGGGCGGCTGAACGAAAAGTGAAAAGCTCCGGCCGCGCGCCCGTCTATATACCCGTGCTGCCGGGTCTCTCTGCGGCGGCGGCGGCGGCGGGCGGCGCAAGCGTGGCTCGTTTCCCGCGCGCGCCCGGAGCGTGCGCAGCTACTCGCGCGCAGCTCACCGGCTACCAGCGAGCTGTAGCGCGAGCCTCCGATGTGCGCGTAACGCCGCCGCCACTTACTCACCCGACCAACTATCTGAAAGCACTGGGCTGACGGGCTGACGCAACTACTGATTAGACTTTGATTTAGGAGCAATGCCCAGTATGAATTTGCGCGTGATTTTTGCGGTACTTAGTCGCAAGAAGTACGAGAATTTTAGTAGGTATTGGATAGAAATGTTATACACAATGGAAGAACTAATTAATGACATCATATTAATGGCAGGTTTTACCTAAAAATATCTCATCTAACATTTTTAAAGGGTTGTTTTCTTTCGGTTTTGGGGTGGCGCTTCCACCTATATTTAAAAACCCCTAAATTCCTGCAATAAACATAATACATATGACAACAATTCCTAACGGATGTCAGTAATTACAACGTAACTGATTACGAACGTGATTTTTTTTTATTTAGCAAAATTTTATAGTATTAGTTTACTGAAATTTATATGTATATATAAGCTGTGGAGCACTGGGGATATTCACATTTAAAAATGTAGGTATCTATATGTACATTTAAACTACGTAGATATTATTACTTCTTACATAGGTAAATATTATTCATGGGATAACCTTAAGAACCATTAAAAATATTAATTCCTACCGAGGTGATCAATTCGACATACATATCATTATATATTTTAAAAAATCTATTAAATTTAAGAGCGAGAGGGACGTCGGAGCGGAATTATTTATTATGTCGAAACATTGATAGTATTATTACGTAATACAATAAACATAATGTTTTTAAATAGAAAAATATTTTATAAATTTACATAGGCTCTGCATTTATCAAAATCTAATCAGAAATATTATTTTTTCTGGCCGTCCTGTTGTATGTTTTACAAAATATTTAAATTATGAATATGATTTTTAAAGTGGAGAAAAATATTTAATCCATTCTCGTTACGTTTTTTCTAAATAAACTTAACCAAAGATTTATAATCCGCATTAATTTTTTTTTTTAAATAAAAGTTAAAGTTACGTAGTGTTTATGAAAAAATTAAACTACACGCTGTTTTTTTTTTTTTTTTACTTTATCTTATTGACATGTTAAAGACAAACCTTCAGAGCATTTTTTAAGGATATTCAACTTTTTAAATTTTTTGTAAAACATGCGTGGAACGGTCAGAAATGTGTAATATTTCAGATTTTATTTTGATAAATCCTAAGCTCATGCAAATTAAAAAAAAAAACGAAATAAATATTTTTCTGTTTAAAAACACCATGTTTATCGTATTGCACAATAATATTATCATTATTTTGAATTTATAAATAATAACTCTCCGACGTCACTCTCCCCGTTAAACGAGAATTCATGTAGTGCCCGAGTGCGGTAATTGAATGTTAATTCCACGGCATTAAATAATAATAATCGGATGATTTTTATAGCGCCGCTTTTGTGAGAAATCACCTCAGGGGCGCTGTACAAATATTACTTCCTATTCTTATATTCTTAAGTATAATGTAATGGTATTTTTGATGCCACAGCATATTCTGTAAATTGTAAATAATATTGTATTTATGTGAAATGGATAACTAGTGGTAATAATGATTTATACTTGTGTATTATATATAATATCATCATAGAAAAGTGTTTATACTGTTACTATATATTCTTAAACTACTGTAACCTTTTGTTTATATATTGTTCTTCATTTACAATGTTAAAAGAGTAAGATATTCTACTTTGTAAAACTCTAGTTAAAAACCCTATGGCCGCTAAATAAGTAAATAAATAAATAATTTGGTCAAAAAAGGAGAAACGATTTTTTATGAATGCTAATAAAACCTCATTTTGACGGCCTCCATGGTCCAGGGGTAAGGCTCTCGACTACGAATCCGAAGGTCGCGGGTACAAATTCCGGCGTGCGCAAGTAAATTTTATTTAATTAATTTGTGTTGTATCACAATTAATTCATTTAAAAATAATATATAGTATATTTACGTACGTTCCAGAGTGAAAGATACTCTCAGTATTGCCCTGGTGAAAGACCGCCATAAAGAATTGAAACGTTGCTTGAAATCGTTTTTAGCCGTGTTTGGTGACCAGATTTGAATAGCCGGGTATACCCCACCTTCTTCTTCCCTTCTCCTTTCCCTTCCCAAAACCTTTAGCCTCACAACATTCCCCAATTGGGAATGCCATAGTCTCACTGGCTCCAGATGGTTGGGAGCAGTTGGGACTCTTGTGCGGTATTCATATAAAAAAAAAATATATATATATATATATCAGAAATTTACGTACAGTTTAACAAACTAACCTACCATCACGCCGCTTCTCCGCAGCGGAAGGCAGAGAGGACAGACCGTCAAACAACTCGAGCTTCATTCACATTCATACATCGTCTCATAAATTCTCTTCTATTATTCCGACTTCTGATATGGCCCGACTCAAGTATTTGATTCACTTGATCGTGCCATGTGTTCCTCGGGCGTCTCCTGCTTCTTCTTTCGTTCACATTCGCCTAATATATTCTCCTTACACTCCTTTCTTCGTTCATCCACTCTATATGCCCAAACCATCTAACGCTTACATGGACATTTTAAAGCAATGAAACTGGCCAATGTCGGCCCACTATGACGAGGACTGCGCACGCTTTGATAAACCGGTAGGTATTTGCTATTGCTAACATTACAGGTCTCAGTTTTTATCTCACAAACATAGTACAAATAATATTTATTGAATACTAGCTTATGTTTACCCGGCCTTTTTTTTAATAAACTTATGAACTTATGAATTCTCGCTTGTTATTAGGGTGCCATAATTGATTTGACAGCGAAAGTAACTATCTCAAAATAAAGAAACATTCATTTGAATATTCTATTTCATTCCAAACGTTTATTTTTTCAAAACATATCTAAATAATAAAGTTCTTAATTAGGTACCTACTCGTGTTTTCCATTTTGAAAATATTCCACCAAAAAAAACATTCTTCTTTTGAATATGCAATCTATGCCAACCAGAGTGTTATATCTAAGGGCTAACCTAAATAAAAGATGGCGGGTACAATGTTTTTCATACTAATTTTAAAACGTTATAGTAAAAGTTTTCATATTGGATTTCAACTACTTTCTAAACCTTCCCGGCACTAATAAAAACAAACTGCGCTCTGCTGGGAACAGACAAATATTATTTTTTATATATATAGATTATCTTGTCTGGTGGTAATTTCCTGGATAATATCTGCTACTATAAGTCACGTGCAATCCACGAAGACTATACATCTTTGCATACGTTAAGAAAAACGTTCGTAAAAATAAATTCAACGTTTTAAAAAAACCACTCATTTACAAAAATTTTAATTAATTGATTTATTCAAAGAAACATAGAGAATAAGGAACTCCAGTGAAAAATATAATGGCTTTAAAAATATATTTTCGTATAGATCAGCAAACACCGATTCTGAATATATAACTTTTATTTATACGTAGATTTTTTAATTATATATTTTTTTAATTATACGTAAATTTTTATAGATCGTTATATAAAAGTGAACTAAAAACTGTACCACCAAAACACCATGTTCTGTTGGTACCACTGCTTCTGACGTCACACGTGCCGTTTTTGAGCCCAACTGTAACTAGATAAGTTTTTTTCCGCTCTTAATATTGCTTACGGTTTATAATATCGCTGTTTACAGTGTTCATTTTGCCCGTAAAATCATTGTTTGTTTATTGCGACTACTTAAGCGTTTTTGCTTGAAAATTTTTCTACAAAATAATCTAATCCTTGCACAACACAATGTCATTGGCACTTTGGTGATTATTTCTTCAGTTATTCTAGAAGCGGAGGATTTCTAATGATATCTCAAACCTGTTATTTCTTACAATGCATAATATATTTATTTTTATTTCCAGCCATTAAACTCAATTTTTCAAACCTATTCAATTTATTCAAATCCGGTCTACTGCTGTCACTGTTTGTTAAGTCCGCAGATGTTGTGCATGCGTCAAAACTGACGCATGCGTAGAAAACTGATGGGGTCTATGAACGCAAGTGATTCTGATTTGCCTTTCATAGATAATTTTCGCATAAAATCGCATCCAAAAATATATAAATACAGCAGCATAAGAATTTCAACTACCAGTCTGAAAATGTCCGTAGTAGGATGAAACCGGTCCTGGTGAAAATAAATAAGTGGAACAAAGTACAAAAGTGTTTTAATTTCAATTCTAATAAATTGTTAATCAGTTGCGGAAAGGAATGTATTTTTGCACTTTGGTACAATGCACCTACAATAGTAACGCGACGCTGATATTCTACAATGTTTCCTTCAATTTAAAGCAATTAAATTTGAGTATAAAGTTCTCGAAGTGAAATCCATACAATATCGATTACTGCCTATTGAACGTCACACCCAACAAGCCATAGATGTTGTGCGTTTTGGTGGGCTTTAAAAATTGAAACTTTAACAATTATTTTAACCATGAAAACAAACTTTAAACATAAAATTAAAAAACAGAAAAATTAAGTTAGGATGTCAACATTAATAAATAAAAAATAAAAAAAGTACTGGAGTTCCTTATTACTAACAAATTAATAGATATTTACTAAATGTAGAGAAGCAATAAAAAATAACAAATATTATAAAAAAATCATTCAAAAATCAAATAATACCAAATACTTTTTTGATTTTGATTTTGATATGAATGGTATACAGAGTTCCCAAACTAAAAGTTTTCTGACTCAAGCATAATTAAAAATGATTATCTAATGATTCTTTACTTTTGAATTTTTGTTGGTGGTAAGTGGATGACTTAAAATTTAATAACTATACTGCAAATTTGAGGGCAGGATTTCACTCCTTACGGAGAATTGATTTTGTTTTTTTGTACTTAAATATTTCGTTCTCGCTGTATTTAGCGAGAGTGTTTATTGATGGATTTTCATGACCGGCTAGACCGGCATAAAACTTTTCAGAATGTGTTACTATAAGATTCTTTATCAGAGGAATGTTTGTGTCTTTGTGTAGTGTTAACCCTGACCCACTTAGGCGCATTCAATGCTAATCGAATGGCTTTGTTTTGCAGGGTTTGTAGTTTGTTAATGTGTTTGTGAGATGCGTATCCCCAAATTGGAGCAGCGTAAGTAAAGCCCGTCCTTATGGTCGTCTTGTAAAGGAGTACCAAATACTTAAAATCTCCCAAAAACTTTATATGGCTTATACGCGAATTTTCTTAAGTAGGCAGGCTAAATAACTTATTATACATACTCCTTATATTATGATTGAGCAATACAGTTTTGGGATGAACACTCTGAATTTCAGAAACACGTAATTCTTATTTTCAGTTCGTTTAATGTATTTATGTCGCCGTTCTTACAACCAATAGTTGGTGGTGGTGGTGGTGGCCAGCCTTCCAAGCAGTTGATTTGGTTTCGATTCTCGGGCGTAACAGTATTGTTTTTTTTTTAATTAAAAATAGTAATTATAATTAATTTTTGCTTACATTTTTGATAAAACATTTTTTTTAATTATATGAAAAATGTATTTAAAAAAAAATCATTTCAAATTAAAATGTTAAATAAATAAAAATAACTTTTAAAATTGAAAATTATTTTTAATTTAAGCGTTGGAAATAAATCCAAGAATTTAATATCTATTTAACGTTTTTTTATTATATCATGAAAAAAAAAATTATTTAGCACCGCTATTCGTTTTTCGCGTGAAGCCATTTCGCCATTTAAATGAATTACCAAACAGAAATAAAAAATATGTATTATTATGAAATTCTAAATATAGAAATTAAAAATACATTACAGGGAGTTTACGAAACCTTAGCTCCTGTACTTCTAATTCGTTGTGTACCGATTATAATAAGCTTGAAATTCGAACTCCTAGAACAATTTCACACTTTCATGTTTATTATCATTGAAATTTAGAATTTATTTATGTATGGGATAACAAAACCAACGTAGGGTTTTGCGGAGATCCATTTGAAAAGATGCCGTCCTTTGAAAAACCCTAAATCTTAATAGTTTCATAGTTTCAAGATCGGACTGAGATATCCTTAATTTCTCCGGCCCAACAATGCAGACAATAAATGCTTTTGGATGTGTTATTGTTATTTTATGAGACCTTTTCAGCAATTTGGACACGTGTTCACTCCAACATCTTTTGTTCCCCTGGTCCGACCGCTCACAATGCCTTCGGGTTGCAAGGCACTAAGCGGTAACCAAACCATCGCAAATATCTTGTTAAGCAACCAGCTTTATTTGTTGCTGTTAATGCAGTTTAGAAGTTAACGTATTATGGACCCCTTTGTCTAGAAACAACATTGATTATCAACAGGTCACTCGAATTACGTACTTTGTTCAATATTGCACCCGCACTCCACGACTAATTTAAACATCCTATAAAACAGGTATTTAACGCTTTCTTTTAAGTTAAGTAATTAAGTGCGAGTATATTTATTTGTACTTCATTTGTTTATTTATACCCCTACCCCTACCCCTACCCTAGTTTATTGTAAATTATTACATAATAATGATATAATAACACACATATGAAACTTATTTCCACTTTTATTATAATTAAGAATAAAAGTGGAAATAAGTTTCATATGTGTGTTATTATATCATTATAATGGAATTCCACCATGTATTATCAGTTTCAAAAATAGAAATATTACATAATATTCTAAATTATTCAGTGTTGCTGCTCGTGAATATTTTATGTAGTAGTTTTAATTTGCAGTTATGTGGTATATATGTTATTTTCTATTTATATTAAGTAAGGTTAGTTAGTATAAAGCGCACATGAAATGAACCTTAGCAAAACCCCACTATAAAAATTAACTAATATTATTATCCTAAATTATGTAAGTAAAAAAAAAGAAAGGAGAAGAATAAGTAAAGATTGGGAAGTACCTGCCTAATCAAATATGGTTACTAAATATTGCCAGAACCATTTAAAAGTACCTTTCAAAAAATATGGATTTGTCTACACTGGTTTCTTAAAGTTATTGTAAAAAGTTGGTCATCTCTTCGATTCATTATTTTGAGACACAAAGCTAATAAGCTCAATATTTTGATTAAGCCTTGAATTTAACACCGTTTCTTAATAAATCCTTTCGGTTCTTTCAAATACGAGTATATAAGATACGTCCTACGTGCTCACTAAATCTCTCCTTTTTTTATAATTCTGTCCATTGTATATTATTTGGTATTTTCATAAGATTTTTTTGACTTCGTTGTAACATAAAACGATAATACTTAAAATTCCATAATATACGTTGTCTACTCCGATCAATAGATACGCCCGACCCCCGCCCTTTACAAAAACACCCGAATTCGGTTGAATGATTTCAAATAAATAATATAGCACTAGCGAGTAGCGAGTATTGGGCGGCAGGCCCAGCTTAATTGTTATACCGCTGAATCGCCCAAAATCCTTTGTATACTTTTCCAAAGATGACGTGTCGTATTTTAAGGAAACCCATTTTTATTGTGGAGAATATTTGAGATTACTTTGAAGTAAACTGCACCATATTGTAAGCATTGAAACGCTGAAAGAGGTTCGGAGCACAATAATTCTCCGAGACCCCGGCCCGGCCTGGCCCGATTAGTTCCGTGTACCGGGATCTATGGACTTCCCTCCACAATACACGAGGTCTATACACGTTCACGGGTCCCGGTCTCTCCCCGGGACAGGGTACAAAGCTCGAAGGTATCGAGTTAGAGCGTGACCGATTGACACCGTTGCGAAAGGTGGAAAAATTTCAGTTTCTCGCTGTTTTCTTTCAGATTTGGACGCTTTTTAAAGTCGATTAGATACGCGTATAACTCCTAGATGAATGACTTCGACAAACGATGTGGATTTTGTATGTTTCATTTGATATTTCTTATAAAGGAAATGTATTATTTTGTATGCCGTCTCGCTAGTTACGATTTGCGCTCTAAGACCGTTACCAGGTGTGATAAATTCAATGAAAATATGTCATTTAATCCTTAACGTGCGATAAAGTTTGAGTAAAACTAACAACATCAAAATGTATGCCACATACTGTAATATATAATAAAGGACACAAGTCCTGTCTTGCGAGATAAAAAAAATGTCAAACGCGTAAAATAAACTCACACAAAAGTTGCGTTGTTCGAGTTGTGTACCTTTTTACTTCTTACTTCTTACTTCTTCGCCTTCGGATTCAATTGTATGAACACAGAAGCCTCGAGGAAGTCAAGGCAGCCTACTGAGCTTGTCCGAACTTGTATTTTACATGCACAGACAAGAAAAACCTCGCTTGCGTTATTATCTTCCTTATTGCGTCAGTTTTTAGCGAAAAGCTTCCCTTCCCCCAACTGAAAGCTCTTAAATAACTTTAAACGAGATAAAATTGACCTGTTGAAATGAGTGAACCTGTGGGAGGATCAAATTGTAAATAGGGGGCGGTTGGCCGCTGTGTTGAGGGGGTGGATAATACGATTTTGTTGAGGGTTGGGGAATAAGGGTTCCCTTACTTCTCCGTGGCAAGTGGATGTGGGGCCACTCAATACATAATTAGTGGCATAACGATACTCCACTGCGGAGGGGTGTGTGTGTGCAATGTATTGTGGGGTATTATAAGCCGGTGAGGGTGAACAAACAGCAAATCAGGTGGGGAACGAAAGCATGTGTGTCATGTGTTCCCTCATAACACTTGATAAAAACTGATTCAAAGCAACGCTGCATTGTTTTGGTCTACTGTCGATACAAAATTTATAGCATGCCTTAAAAGTGCTTTTCTCGGTTTATTCATAAAACTTTCATCACGACACCTCAGAGTAGATAGATAATGATAATAAATCGGTACTTACGTTTTTTTTTTTGTAAATAGTTAACCCAATAGGTATTATTTATTTGACTTATCCTATAAATATTTCACGGGAGGTATTACACTTAAATATTAAAAATAATTTTTAAATAAAACAAAAAAATATATATATATTAAAAAAAAGTTTTATAAAATCCAAAATTATCTATTTCAAATGAGGTTCATAAAACGGCAAGTCACCCAAAAGGAATATTCCTTTAAATCTATACCTTTATACGTCATAATAAACCCTTTACTCATTATCCCGCGATTCATATTGCCATAGAAGTATTGAAAAGGTTCGACGTTCATCTGGATTGAGAGTGACTAAACAAGGAATAAACAAAGGTACAATAGCGTCCGTATCACAGGGAAGGTAAGCTGCAATTCAGATGCAAACACCCGCACATTTTTAAATTTAATCTCTAGCTGCAAAGGCAATAAAAATAAATAACGATTTATAAAATACGAAAAAAAAAATTCACAAAATCAGGATGTTACATTATTAATTGTTTTTTGTGTTTAATTCTTAGAACTCCATTTAATTATTTTTTTTTAAATTGAATGTAAATCAAATTTAATAATGTTGTTAGTAAGTTCTGCAAGTATTTTCAGTTTTTACTTAAACATTTAGAAATTAATAAACGAATTAATAATCCTAATACAACATTAATTAATAAAGGAAAGACAATTACATATTCACAGCTTCTAAAAAATATTTAAAAATAATTCATTGTCTTAGCTTAAATACATTCTTGAATATAATGGAAACAATCACTCTATCATTTGTATTAGCGTTTTGCTATATATCGTAAGGAATAAATACAATTAGCTTCTTTTTTTTTTCAATTTATGACAAGTTCAGCAAACATCATGTTAATTGTGTGTCATAGACGGAATCTGTAATAAAGTATGTGCCGTAGGAACTCAACCACTGCATCTCTCTATATGGTCTATAAATAATGTGTAATGATAGCCTGTCCAAAAAGAGAAAATTAATGTAATATTTGTACAGCGCCCTTGAGGTGATTTTTCACAAAAACAGCGATATAAAAATAATCCGATTATTATTATTATTATTAGTATGTTCACATTATCCAAACAATATAACACATTTAAATAAATCGATTAAGAAAACATTATCATTTAAATACGGGGAAACACATTATAAATGTAAAAACCTCACAGGAGAGATAATTTTAATTATTTTTTAACTAAATGGTTTTACCGATAATAAATCATTATTTTTAAAAACCCGTCCAAATTAGAATGGGGTGAGAGTGAATAAAATCATAAAAATAAGTTGTCTCAACTAAATGAGTTTGACCGCCTAAAAATAATGAAATCCCAATAATAAATACTGAAAATACTTGCAGAACTTAATAATAACATTATTAAATTTGACAGGACGTTACAAGCTAGAATGGGACATAAGAAAGAGTTCCTGCAAGTACCTACCTATACAGTATTTTAACAAGTCAGATTTTCCTCCCAGAGATACCTACAGAATAGTTTTGAAAAAAGCTATCACGTAAAATAACACACGTGGCTTAAATAGGTACGAACATGTATAACCCTAGATATTAGAGAAGATTAAAAAATATTTCGTAAAATAGCTACTAAGTGCTCGTCAAAATAAAATGAGAAAAAAACCAGATGAATTTTGTGTAACTTCTCCATAAATAAAAACGAATGGTTTGTCTGTCTGTCTGTCCTCGATTTTCTCGAAAATGACTACCGTTTTCGCTAAAAATAGCAAAGTTTGTTCTTATTAGTACCGGGAAGGTTTAGAGAGTAGTTTGAATGAAATGCAATATATAAAACTGTTGATATAACGTTTTAAAAATAATTTGAAAAACATTTATCCCGTAATGTTGTATTGAGGTTAGCCCATAGATATAACACTCTGGTTAGCCACAGATTACATATTCAAAGAAGAAAGTTTATTTGGGTAGAATATTTTAAAAATGGAAAACACTAGTAGGTACCCACTTAAAGAACTTTTTTATTTAGATATATTTTGAAAAAATAAATGTTTGGAATTGAATAAAAATTTAAAATGACTGTTTCTTTGTTTAGAGATAGCAATATTTGTCAGAAGGCATTACTTTCGCTATCAAATCAATTATGACACCCAAACGATAATCAAGAATTAACAACTTCATAATTTTGTTCCAAAAAAAAAATCCCGGTCAAGGCCGGGTACACATCAGCTAGGTGTTTATAAAGTAATCGTATTTAATCTTAAATATTTACCCCCTTAAAATTCTGTTCTAGTAACTCTATATTGCATGTACCTCGACGTACCTACATCTTCTCAAAAACATCATTCGAAGTACCAAGATACTTTTAGCCATCATTTGATACTTATAACGTGTTCTTCACTCGACTAATGCGACGCTAAAGAAACTAAACACCGTTTAAATTTGTAAAATATAACAATAGCTGTACCTAACTACCCCACATAAATATTGTATTTAACTTACCTGCAGGCTGTGACTCACCACTTCGTTTCTAAACCCTCCCCCGGGCTTAAAAACTTAAAACCCTTACAGAGATTATGAGACTAATTTCACAGGTATAAGACGCCACCGTACAAAAATGCTCTCAACAGGCAAACTACAAGTTTCAAAGTGTTTAGTTTCAGTTTAGCATTGTTCCTAATTCCCAAGATACTAGCACAACTTTTGTTAAAATGAAGACAAACCTCAAAAGCCATACAAACGCATGAATGGTCTCAATACTCCACACATTGTAACCAGAAACATAAACAACCCATGCCTTTGGTTTGGGACAAAAAATAGGTCGTATTTTAATATTTACCTACTTTAAATAATGCATTATTGTCACGGGTCGTAAAACAATGCTGTTGAAGAATGCAGCTTTAAAAGAAAAGCTTTACCACAAACTTGAACGTAATAAACACGCACAGCGGGTTTGCTGCCAAATTTCTCCGGGAAAGTTTATGATGTCTGGTCAGGCGCCATGGTAAAATGTAAGGACAGGTTTGTTTTATGGTAAGTACGGCTACTCTATATTGCCCCGTATTTTTGCCACTTTGCATCGATGGCTCTAATAACGGTGTATTTTTATGCGCCAGGGTTCAAGGAATTGGAAACTCTGGCTGATAGCGAAGGTGAGGAAAGATAAATAATTACAATATGTTGACGTAATTTAGCTGTGAGGTCATGTTAACAAAAGGTACGATTGATTTACGGATTTTTAGTTCTTTTCACTCGTTTTCATAATCTGTTCTCCAGTCCTGAGTTCAAGCAACATAAAACATTAATATTTCAAATAAATCCCAACTCCTCTTTTGCCACTTACTAACATTCTAATAAATAATAATAATAATTGGACTATTATTTTTTGTGAAAAATCACCCCAAGGGAGCTGTACAAATATTGCTTCCTATTATTTATCTAATTATGTATAAACAATGGAGAAAAACATACTTATCTGGCAGGTCGCTTCAGATGAACACAGTTTTATTAGAAAATTTAAGCTTAGAGATGATATGATTTTTACAGTTGTTATTTTATCCCCCCTTTCTATTGATGTTACATTTATTAGAAGATTGGTGGCACAAGAAGAGTTGGTATTTATTTGAAATATTTATAATTTTTAGGACTGGATAATATTTATAAAATGTAACATAATAACGTGATATAAATAATAAATTCGAATAAAATGGCAACTGCAGTATTATGCAAATGTGCAGTGTTTTCTAATATTTTGTCCTGTGCATGCAAAATCATATTTTCCCAAGCTAAAACTTCTTAATATAACGTGGTAATCCCAAGAAATAATTAATTCTTTCAACAGGCTATATGTCTAGCTATGAATTAAAATCAATTAATATTAATAGCAACAAATAGCAAGTCTAAAACTATCATCTCTATACTTAAATTATCTGATAAAACTGTGTTCATCTGAAGCGACCCGCCAGGTAAGTATGTTTTTCTGTATCTGTTTGTACATAATTAGTTAAGAAATATTTGTCCAGCGCTCTTTAGGTGATTTTTCACAAAAACGGCGCCATACAAATCATCCAATTATTTTTATTATTATTATTATCCACCGGGCAAACACAATGACAACTTTATCTTTCATGTACCTCAATTTTTAATAAGTTAATATGTTTTGCAAATACAATTGCACCTAATGTAAATAAATGTCAGGCAAGTATGTTCCTGTATCTGTTTGTGTTTGTACATACTTAATAAGATAAACTGTAGGTAGTTATAAAACGGCGCTGTACAAATTATCCAATTATTAATATTATTATTGCTAGTGATTTAAGATATGGGATGGGTGGATTTTTGAGGTGAACGGTAAAAATTCAACGGACATCTTTATTAGTTCAAATAATAATCATCGGTTATTATTTATTATTTACCTTAATTCGCGTTGGGGTTTCCAGTTATACGCATGTGCTATGGTGTAGGTAATTGATTTCTTCTTGGAGATATTTATATTCCGCGAAGTGGTGAAAGCTGGAAAAGATTCTAAGAAGTGTTGGATACGATAAGCGGTACCTATGTAATATGTACTTTGATGTTGGTAGGTACTGTTCAGGTACCTATTCAGTGGCCGGGAAGATTGGCCAAACCTAATTGCCTAATTGCCCACCTGAGCTACCTGTGCCTTCAACCTTCTACCCACAGTTAGTTTGGTTCCCACTAGCCCTGCTAAAGAATATCGTTCACAATGAACCTGTTCTATTTCCCAGATAATAAAAGTATGTCATTCTGGTAAATAGAATGTCAGGTTCCTAGCTATATACTCGTACCTGCGTTATTAATTGTGATTCACCCATATATTTCCATTTCGGTCCATCCCAGCCTCCCTCTCTCTCGCGGAGAAAAAATCCGCTCATTTAACGCTACAGTATTGTGCTAGGAGATCTACCCTCGCCGTGAGTGAATACGCTCAGCTCGGTGTAGGTAGGGCATGGGCTCCCAGCTCCCTCGCCATCTGCCATCTGCCGCGTGAAACGCGCCCACTAAAAAAACTCTCCTATCAACCCTGGGAACCTCGGATCCACGGCGATTCCCACGATCCAACCCTCTTGTATATTAAAATGAACAGCAAAATAATACATAAGTTACCCTACTTGGGCAAGAAGTAAAACGTCGCGCGTCCCTCTCGCGCTCGTCGGATCGCTCGACCCGGTATCGCGGTCCCGCTCTGGCCGAGGCGCGGGTCGCACACGTGTGCAGCGCACCTGCCTGCCACTTGTGGAGAGGTTTTTTTTATACAACTTATCTCGATGCTAAGGAGAGTTCTCGCTGTTTGGCGAGGATGAGATTGAAGGCTATGAAAAGTTTCGTCGGGGCGTTCAGAAAACACTGTTCTTATTTTTTAACAGTTTTAACTAGGTTTTATGTCCCCTCACAAAGAAATAGGAAATATCGTTACATTGTAAGAATATTCATTTAACTTCAACATTTCACTGTTTAAAATATTAACTTTGCACAGAAGGCTCTGAGCTTTCCCCCAGGACTTACATCGTCCGTGTGTGAATGAAGTTCACAAGGTTCAAATTACGAATTCATTGATAAATCTGAACGATAGTTTATCTCCCCCCTTACGCACGGCTAATAAAGGGGTCAACAGCGAGGGGAGTGCACAACGCACCCCACTTATTGACTTGTCTCCGCGAGCTCATTCCCCCTGCCGGCATACCCCATTGCACCTTACACCCCACACGCTATAACAATGGTTAGACAATACTAACCATCACCCGAAAATACACTTGTCTCAAAGTTCACCTGATTTCTATAGTTGATATGGTGGAGATAAATAAAGTGTAGAATGTAAGGTGTTTAGGATTTTTCTTATATAAAACAAAACAAAACCTGTTGCTTTAAAATCTGTTTGTTGTCAAATAATATCTGTCAATAATAGTTACAATTTTATAAATAACATCATGACTACTTCGGCGAAATCTTTAGTAAATTTTGTGTTCAAAGTAAATGAAACACGTGTGGATGTTATGAAAGGGAAATGCAGTTGTATCGGAGCCACCCCCGGCAGCGGCGGTGGGGTAGGAGTGAGGTGGGGGTGGAGGGGCCGGCGCGCCCTTATAAGGCCGCGACGAAGCTTGTAGAGCACATTCTGCCACCGACCGCAGCCCGCTAACCTACCTTTCTCAATCGTGTTTTACCTTGTGCTCTACAATATGTCTACCTACGCCGCTAACGAATTCATCGTATCATCGAACAACTCGATGAACGATAATACCTACAATAGCCAGAAGGCCACCAAGACTCACAGAATCAAGGCTATCTTGAAGCCACTGTTGAGGATGCTGAGGAAGAACTCAGCGCAGAAGAAGAGGAACGCATCTTTCGATTCGGATTACCATAGCCAAGATCCCTGCGTGGAGTGCAGCGACAACTCCGCCAATGAAGATCTCGAGACCTCTATCATGGATGAGATCAACAACTGCCAGCCCAATTCTGCCATCTTCGTGGCTGATGAAGATGGCCAATGGAACCTGTCCCCGGTGACCCGTGGTGCCTGCGTGCCCGTTCACTTCGCCAGGACTGAGGCTGGAACCTTCTTCTGGACCTCTATGCGCCCTGACTGCGACGTATCCCCCGCCTTCCACTGCTACACCGAGTGCCAGCAAGCCGCCCAACAGCAGCCCATGCACACCCACGATCGCTGGGTCCAGGCCTGAACTGACACAACTGTCACTTCAACTGACGATGAATCCTGAGCTTCCAATTTGTGATAATCGACTAAAACCGCCATTTGTTATACGCTTCTGAACCCTACAAGTGCGAACGTGATTTGACGTCTTCCAAGACGAACTTTAATTATTTTAGATTGAACATTTGTTCATTTTAGATTAGGAATAGTTATTTTTACTGAATATTGTTTAATGTTAGATAGATAGCAACCTGTGATTTAGTTTGTATTGATTCGTTTACTGAAATGCCTGAAATTGCTCAAGTTTACTTTGATAATTCGATTTATATTTAGTTTAGATTTAGGATTGTGATATTTCGATGTATAACTTAGTTTTATGCTTGTTTTGCGAATTTTTATTATTCGTATTAACTAAATTTGTGATGAACTGATTGAATGCTTTAATTTTTTATGTTTTAAATCAATGTCTTCCAAACAATTGATATGTTTTACTGAAATAAAAATACTATTAATTAAAAAAACTTTATATTTTCCTTGATGCACCAAATACCCCACATACACTATCACAATGTCAATGACAGATAGTATTACATACACATAAAATGATTTAAAATCATGCACAGACTTGATACAAAATATTCATTTATACCAATTTAACAAATGAAAAAACACACCCACAAAGATATCATGTCAAACGAGGGATTGGAGTTTTGCAAGGAATGTTATTTGTGCGCCCAATAAGATTCTTATGTAAAAATACCCATATTTGGATGTCTCGATGCTTTTACTACAGTAATTAATTGCTTTTAAATCTGAACATGAAACCTTTTAATGAACATGTTATTTATATTCATATCAACAAGGATTTCATTAACAGATTTTGATTTATATGAATGTTCGTTCAAATCATAAAAAATATCCTATGTAGGTAGGTATTATTGATTTTACTTAAAATCATAAAAATGAGTTTTTTTTCACACGTTTCTTAAAAAAACATCTTATACTTAATTAACATTTCTTGCGTCTTAATTTGTTACTTCAAACGTTCTTAATACGTTTAAAGTCGAAAATTAATTACAAATTGGGGCAAGGCAAGTAGGAGCGATTCGGTGGCGTGGACCGTGAAGATTTTTTTTCTCCCCGGACCGTCTACCTGACCGGGATTGATATTACATCCCAAGCAACAAAAAAAGAGCTGCAAACAAAAATGAGCTTTAACTGAATGATGCTAAGGGAGCTTTTTTGCTGTCGACTTTTAGTTAAAGTTCCGTTTTTTTCTAAGCTCCGTTGTGGCTTGAGCGGAACACGTGAATCGCCTCGGGCTAAAACCTCCTTCAATAATGTACTCTCGGTCGGTATGCTTGATTGTTACAGAGGTATTTCTATTGTATCGAGTATCCCTCGGTAACATAAGCTTTTCTTCACTTCGCTGCGATTCTATCTCTCAACCCTATTGTAAACACTTTGGAATAGGAACACGTACAATCAAATTTCAGCTTTGAATAGAAAACGAAAATATTTGAAGTTAGAAAAAACTGCACAATAAATGCAAGTATTTCGGTAAATTGTGCTATATCTTTGGTTATAATTCGGTTACCTATTTCAATTATTTAGGGTACATACAATTCGAGCAGTACGATCATTATGAAAGCAGGTACCAAATGTATAAGAGATGTAGACAGTAGATACAATATACAATACATCGAGGAATTTTGTTATTTGAGATAAGGGTTGAAAACTATTTGAAAAAAACTTGTGCGCACTTAGAAACATTTTATACAGTATGAGCAGCTATTGGATTGAAGAAATAATAAATAGGTACTTATTTCAATTAAGTGCATAATCTCAGGCCAAAACATTGTAATTTAATTAAGTGCATAATCTGGAGTGCCCTACCAGGTAAGTATGTTTTCTGTATATGTACATAAAAAGATAAACCCTAGGAAGTAGTATTTGTACAGCGCCCTTGAGGTGATTTTTCAGAAAGACGGCGCTATATAAATCATCCAAGTATTATTATTATTATTAAGTAGGTAGGTACATTATTTAGAATATTTAATTGTATTTTATATAATACTAGCTGAAGTACCTACCCTTACCCTTAGCCTTACCCCTACCCCGACCCCCACTCCAACCCCTACCCCTACTACTATCCCTACCCCTACCCCCACCCCTACCCTACCCCTACCCCCACCACTACCCCTACTCCTACTACACGTAGACAACAACCTTCCTCTTATTTTGATGGTTAAGTGTGCAAAATTTCATCAATCTCGAAATTAAATTGTAGATTTGTATACAAAACAAACAAATAAACAAGCACCGCCCGGGTCTGCCCTCCTCTGTAAGTATAATATTTATATTTTTTCTTCGCAACAACGAATTCCTAAAAAAAAATATAGGTCTACCTACCTACCAAACTATAAAAAAAGTAATTCTAATTCGATCATTTTAAAAATACAAAATAGTGGAAAATCATTTAAAGGATGAGAGGTAAGATATCGAATAAAATTCATATTTAGGAACTTCAATAAAAAAAAAAACATTAACGTTACTCTGCAAATTTTTAACTTATGTCACCCTACGACGCATTAAAAGACTACAAAAAAATAAATAATCCACAATTAAATATACTTTAAATCTTATTACTCAAATAGATTAAACAAACGATACCTGGTATGCAGATATTTATGTGTTTATTAATATCGGGGTCTTTGAAAAGGTATATATTTGTGGGGTAAACTACGAGATAAAATAATTGAGGTATGTAAGGCTCTGAAACAAGGTATTATTTTAACTCAACTGTATTATTTTTTACATATTTGTAAAAAGCATTAACTTTGTGGTTCGCCATATTTTACAATAAAAAACACATAAATTTGTTGTAGACCACTTTTATATTATTAAAACTCTACCGGTTTCGGAAGCACCCTTCCTTCATCAGGAGAATATTAAAACTAACTTATGATATAGAATATTGACAAGACATATAAATTTTAGGTGTTGGAGTGGGGGTAAGCAAATGGGTAGGGGTAATTGTAGGATTTCCGGGAAGAACAGAGCGATTTATTGGGAAAATATTCAGAATGGGACTAAAAGATAAGTTAATTTGGTTATTTAAAATACTAACATTATTATTAAGGGATTTTCTAATTTCGAGTGCTTTTAAGTTATCCATTTTTTTGCTTTTATTGATACGGTGAAGAATTGTAACCCCTGTGTCTTTGTTAAAAGTGTGATCTTTGGAAATTAGATGATTGGCAAATTCTGAGAAGTTCTTGTTATTTAAGCATCTTAAATGTTCTGTGACTCTAATATTTATATTTCTAGTTGTTTTACCTATGTAGAACGATGGACAATCATTACAACATAGTTGGTAAATACCTGAGTGGCTTAATTTATGTTCTCTATCTTTAGCATTTTTTAGTAATTTACCTAAATTGTTATCAGTATAGAACGCGGGTTTAATGTGGGAAGGAATTTTTTTTGGTGCTAAGTGAGGAAGTTAAAGTTATAAATATATCCAACTTTTCCTCACTTAGCACAAAAAAAATTTCCTTCCCACATTACCATTCCCAAATACACAAACTCACCGACCTGCTCCAAGTATTGATCATTCACAACTATATTGCACACTGTTTTCGTACTCTCTCTTTCAAACACCATGACTTTAGACTTACTTACATTCATCATTAAGTAGGTATTTAAGTCACTTAACGGAATGGCTCCAGCTTACATATCTGAACTGTGTATTCCCGAAAATAACAACTCACGGCAGTCCACCCTTAGGTCAGCATTGTCATCAGCCATCGGCAGGTTAAACGAACCAAAGCACACACCTAATACTATGTTCGGGGATCGTGCTTTCGGAGTGTCAGGACCTAAAGCCTGGAATGAACTGCCGCATGACTTAAGAATTATCAAAGATTTAACAGAATTCAGAGCTAAACTTAAAACACATCTTTTCTGACAATCATATCCATAAATTGAAGAAATTCACCTGTAAATTGCTTTGCTAGGCTAGCCGGTTAGTAGTTACCTAAAGTCATTAAATAAATAAAATAAATAAATAAAAAATAAAAATCACTCATCGGTGCGTAAATGTGTCTACAGCCCGCAACACTGTAAATAACCAAAGTGTAAAATAAAAAAATAAAAACTTAATATTTATTAAAAGCTTCTTACGCTTTTAAGGTAATTTTATAGATATTTTTGAGTCCTAAAATTCATTTTATGAATACTTTCCAGTCTTAAAAATTATAAGTATATCAATAAATACCAACTCTTCTTGTGCCACCAATCTTCTAATAAATGTAACATCAATAGAAAAGGAGCAACAAATAACCATGCAAAACTATCATCTCTATAAATAAATTTTCTAACAAAACTGTGTTCATCTGAAGCGACCTGTGTGTTTTTCTGTATCTGTTTGTACATAATTAGTTAAGAAATATTTGTACAGCGCCCTTGAGGTGATTTTTCACAAAAACAGCGCTATACAAATAATCCAATTATTATTATTATTATCATTATTATCATTAGATCATTCTTCATACATACTTCGTTCATCCTAGATACGAGGGACTGTGATATGGATATATATGAAAAAATATAAAAAATAAAAATAAATTAATTTCATGAAAAAATATATTTTTTTTAACTACCACTAATACAAAGTATACCCACGCACTGGCCTTACCTATGTGGGATTTTTTGATATATATACAATACAAATAAATTTATATGCATCTATTCAAATATATATATAATTTAATATAAAAAAAGAAACCTATTTTTATATAAATGTAAGTATCAAAAAAAATGTTACCAAATTAAAACAAAAAAAAATAATAATATTACTTTTATTATGCACGTATAATAAATAACTTCAACCCAAGAAAAGCTCGACAATATAATGGCCAATAAATACTTTATTAACAAAAAAATGTGAAGGTAGTTTTTATGTCAATTTCAGAAAAATCATACGCTTTTGAATGCGTTTTTCGAGCAATAAAGTTGCTGACAATGATTCAGTCAGCGGTAGTTTGTTATCCTTATAGCGTTAAACTGCCAACAAATGATTTCCGATATTCCAAGATAACTTTCTGCCCAATAACTAAACATAAGAGGCCGCCTTTGAAAGGAATATTTATCTTTTATCGTCCAACGAAGAAATGTACGAGTATATCGTCAATTCGTTGAATATTCTATTTGTATGAGTTGTAACAAAACTGTTTATTATTGTCTAATCTCTCGTGGGTCCACAGATGAAACGAACAAGGGGCAGGCCATACCTACTTTGTGCCACGGACTGCGGCACAATAGACACAAAAAGCTTTTCAAATACAAAATATTAGCAATAATTGGTTCGTATTTGTCATCACCTCAAGCGCGCCTTACTGTCAATCGAGTAACCTAACTATAAAGTGTGTTTGTCCAGTGAACTCCCTAAAAGATAAGAAAATAAGCCTAACCTGTATCAAATAATACATAGAGATGCCATAACTAAACTAATTGGGGCGTGGGGGGGGAGAGCTAGGCGTGTCGCCAGTTGTGCCCTGAATCATTCTTTTGTTATTATATTTGCCCCGACGAAGGTTGATCTAAGCGTAACCGGTTGGCGTAAAAGTACATAGTTTTTATTAAACATGAAAAAAAAGATTTCTTCAATATACGTGTAGTTATTTTGTGGCTTCATTATCAATAAATTTAAAAGATATACTTTGTTTAGTGTGCTGTGTATCCTGATGAGGAAAGCTTCGCTTTCGAAACATGTTGATGTTTATATATTAAAAACAGTTGTGGAAACAAAGTACATCTACTTCGTGTTGACGACCTCCATGGTCGAGGGGTAATGCTCGACTACGAATCCGAAGGTCGCTTCAAATCCTGGCGTGCGCAAGTAAATTTTATTTAATTAATTTGTGCTGTTTCACAATTAATTAATAAAAAAAAAAAGTATATTTGTGCACGTTCCAGTGGAAGATACTCTCAGTATCGTCCTGGTGAAAGACCACCATTCAGAATTTCAACGTTGCTTGAAATGTCTTTTAGCCGTGTTTGGTGACCAGATCTGAATAACCAGGCATTTCCCCAGCTTCCTCTTCCCTTTCTCCTTCCCCTCCCCATTACCTTCATCCTCACAACATTCCCCAATTGGGGATGACATAGTCTCACTGACTCCAGACGGTTGGGAGCAGTTGGGACTCTTGTGCGGTATTCATATAAAAAAAACTTATTATTAATTTATTAAAAAAAAAGTTATTTATTAATTCAAAATGATGATAATCTTATTACGCAATACGATAAACATAATGTTTTAATAGGGAAAAATATGTATTACATATTTTTAAAATATGTATATAATAATTTTCAAAATCAATTCAGTATATTAAGTATAAAAAGATATAATAATTACTATTCTCTTTAAAAACATTATGCTTATCGTATTACGTAATAATATTATCATTACTTTGAATTAATAAATAATCCCTCTCTGACGTCCCCTCCCCTAAGTACGAAGAGCTTTCTGAATTGATTACCTATGCAAGTGTTTTTTTCCAATTCTGTGAACATCACTGTGGAGAAACTCTCAGTAAAAATTCCTTAAATAGGAAAATTATAGGTTTAGGTGAAAAATTATTACTGTACCTAACTCTTATATATAATTTTTATTACTTATAAATTAATTTAATTTTACTCATTTACTTAGCATTTAACGGCTAATTTGGTTGGTATTTAACGAATCTCGTTATTTAAGCTGCCGAATTCTTTAATCCTTATTTTATAATCTTTAACAAAACCTAAATTTAACAAGTTCTGATTACAATCTCAATTTCCCATTAAAAGGACGAAGAAAATATTTTATTTGTTTTTTTTTTACACCGAATTACAACAAACCTACAAAGAAGAAATTCGAATAACATCAGTTTGATTTTTTGTGACCAAGTCCCAGAGCTAAAGGTTGACATGCTGGGATTGCTGGGTGTGGGGTGTTGGGTGTTGGGATCCATCGTCCCTTATCGACTTAGTCGGTATTATTATAACAATATTACCCCAACACGTGGTGCAGGAATGTTCCCCATCACAGAATAGGGGCGCGGGTCGGAGTTCAGGTAGGGTCTCCTGCAGCAAAAAATCAGGTGGAATGTCGAAATATTATCACATGCGGCCCGCATCAGGGAACCTTGTCTAGCTATAGTTTTTTTTATGACTTGAACCAATTAAGCAACATTATGGGAATTAGTACCTAACTAATCCTTAAAGGTAAGTTAAACTGGTTTTAAGGATCAAAAGAAAAAATTAATTAGCTAGCGTACAATTCAATTTACAATTTTAAAAAGAACTCAAACCACAAGAAACTCTAAAGTTAGTATAAATTTCCAGATATTTGGGTACTTATTTAGTCATGATCATACAAATACGTTATAATATATAGTAATATCAGAATTGCATCGGCTAATACATAATTTGTAAGATGCAATTCTGATATTACTATATATAATAACGTATTTGTATGATCATCCCGTACTAAAAAGTGGAACTTTTCAGTCGCTCTTTCAAAACTTTGCCAACTTAATAAACAATGAATTAAATTGCGAAAAACATACACTGGTCTTATTTATATATTATTGATCATAGAAAATGACTCAACTTACTAGAAAGGAGAGTAATAAGGGGGGGAACTTCTAATGCGCTTTGAAAATTGCTTGAACTGGTTCATGGAAATGAATTTATTGAATACCCGAAAAATCTTGGCAGGCCTTCCTCAAGGTTCCACATCAGGTCTTATTCTATTTATCTTTTATTAAATATATTTTAAACATTTAAAACAGATTGTTTTCGCGGATGATGGTGCGTTGGTGTTTTCTCGCAGTGATAAACAAATGTATATGGACCTCTTTCAATAACACAAAAATGAACTTTTAAAATGATCTCACGGCTCTGGACTAATTATAAATGCAAAAAATACTAAAATGATGCATATTAAATCCCCCAGGAAAAGAAATAAAGGTAACTTTTGTTATTTGATCAACGCTCCATTATTCAAATAGGTTTTTTTTATCTTCACCTATGCAACATGATTTTAAGATGAAACTAATTAGAATTTAATTGAAATTTCGATCTTATAATGATATGGGTTATCTTTAAATGGTTAAATTGCATATTCTGATTTATAATAATATCCTCAAGGCTGCCGTACAAAATATTACTTCCTAGTCTCTATCTAATTAAGTACAAACACATAGGGAAAAACTTACTTCCCTGGCAGGTCACTTTAGATTAACTCAGTTTTATTGGAAAATTTAGCTTGGAGAAGATACGATTTTTACGGGTGCTATTTTATCCTCTGTTCCTATTGATATTACATTTATTAGAAGATTAGTGGCAAAAGAAGAATTACTATTTATTTGTTATTTTTATTGCTCAATTTTAGTACTGGCGAATTTTTATAAAATGACCCTAAAAAGTTTAGGAATTCTACATAGATAATATATATTTTATAACAGATATCACTTCAACGTAAAATAACTGAAATCCGATCGGGTTCAGGTAGGTAAAAACCGACCTTTTTCATTTTTTTGCATTGTTATTAAAACGGGAGTTAAATTACTTTAATAATAGTAATAATAATAATTGGATTATTTGTATAGCGCCGATTTTGTGAAAAATAACCCCAAGGGCGCTGTACAAATATTATTTGCTAGGGTTTATCATTATTATATACAAACAGATACAGAAACATACTTACCTGGCAGATGACTCCAGATTAACACGTTATATTATAAAGTTTTCGCTTGAGAAGATATGATTTCGCACGCACAGGATACAATGTTAGAATATACTGCACATTGCATGATTTTTTAATATTTTTTTTATATGAATACCGCACAAGAGTCCTAACTGCTCCGAACCGTCTGGAACCAGTGAGACTATGGCATTTCCAATTGGGGAATGTTGTGAGGCTGAAGCTATTGTGGAGGGGAAGGAGAAGGGGAAGAGGAAGGTGGGGAAATATCTGGCTATTCAAATCTGGTCACCGAACACGGCTAAAAGCCATTTCAAGCAACGTTTCAATTCTGAATGGTGGTTTTTCACCAGGGCGATAGTGAGAGTATCTACCACTCTGGAACGTGCGCAAATAATACTATGTATTATTTTTAAATGAATTAATTGTGAAACAACACAAATTAATTAAATAAAATTTACTTGCACACGCCGGGATTTGAACCCGCGACCTTCGGATTCTTAGTCGAGAGCCTTACCCCTCGATCATGAAGGCCGATATTGCAGTTACTATTTAAATCTTATTTGTCAATGATATTATTCTTAATGGAAGGTTGGTGGCTAAAGAATTCTTTTTAAATATTAAGTAATACATGTGTAATGCCACTTAGGATTGAGAAAAAAAAAGAAAATGGCGGTTTAAAACATCTTATAATATTGTTATTTATTATTTCCATCTTTACTGATAGTTCCTACCTATTTCCGAGTTCATGCGAGTATAATACAAAAATTAAACAAACAAATCCGTTCTGCCAATACTTTCAACAAAGGCATGCTCATGGAATGGTTTGCTTAATTTAAGATATGCTCTTCTCCGATTTCAACCAGAAAGGATAAGTGGAAGATCAACAGGCATTCATTCTTAAAGGTTTAATAACAAATAAACCGGTCGGTTTGGGCCCAGACAATGTTCTATCTTTTTGTTTAGGTATGTTCTAAAACGGTAATTATACGTCCCATTTATTTTTTTTAATGTTAATTGGGTATGCAACTGCACCATTCATGGATATGACTTTCCGAAGAGATGAGTTTTAAGCTTCTTTCTGAATTCTATCAAGCCTTTAATCAACCTTAAATCGTATGACAGTTTATTCGTGGTTTTAGGGCCTGACACCGAATTTAGTATCTAGTGTGCGCTTTGGTTCCTTCAACCACCCGATAGCTGATGACGTCACTGATTGACGAGCTGACTGTCGTGAATTGGAATTTTCTGAGATGCACAGTTCCGATAGGTAAGCCGGAGCCATCCCGATAATTGATTTAAATGCTATCCAGCAAAGCTTGAACTGGATTCTTTCTGAACCTTTGAGCTAGTGAAGACTGAGATGCTTTGAAATATGAGAGTATTTAGGTATGCCGGTGATGTCTTGACGCAGCGTTAAAAACTGATTGTAATTTGTTAATTTGAGAGTTGGGGAGACTTGCATATATTCCGTTGCAGTAGTCTAGACGTGAAACAACGTAAGAATTAATTAGCAATTTAGTCGTCTCTGTTTGCGATTAAATTCGCTCGTTAATTGCTAGTTTATGTTAGTATTTTTCCACACATTTCGCCAAACAATTACGCAGTAGGTATACTGGACCATAAAAATGAAGCTTTTTCAATTTCCTCACCAGTACAATAATAATTCATTTCCCATCCTTTAGAAATGTCATCTCAAACTTACGCTCACTCGAAACATTTTCGTCTAAACTCAACCGAAATGGCGCAAAATACTTATGCAATCCGGGACGATATTCGCATGTTGTCCTATTTTATTGTGTACTTCGGTAATAGGGACAGAGGAGAGCAGAAGAGGAAGAGAAGCATGGTGTGATCGTGAGTATGTAAGTTGCGCCAGGCAGGTGGTGTGTGGATGGGTTGGCAGAGCGCACGTCAGACGCCATGTGTGCTTTTTGTGCACACATTATGTTATAATAATGAATACATTTCCTTGGGAGAACCGTGGGAACGTGGGAACGGAGCTGCGAGCTTCTGTTGAAAAAACCCCATTATAAGATGGCCTTTCAGAGCAGGGGGAGGGGCCGCGATCCTTCGGGTTCAATCCCTTTGTAATTCCCCTATTATAAGAAATATCCTTTTTTGTAAATAGGGTTTTATTGCACCACGTGGAAATAAGTTTACGGGCCAATCTGACAATGCGTGAAGATTTCCAACCTTATTGATCGTGATTCCCAATTCAATGCGTGCATGCATTCTGCGTTGTAATAAAAAAAACATCTTGTTTGTGGAATCAGTACCGGCTATTTAATCACACATATATTCGATTTCTTTATACGAATCAAGTACTGATGCATGTTTCAGGAGATCTACATAAAAGTAATGACACGTTATCAGCACGCTGACACGCTTTTAAGTCACGTAGTTGTATTTTTTTGAGCTTTTGAATTATATGGCATTCTAATCGTTACTCATTCGAGAGTATTAATTGGTACCTAAGTGCTTGTTTATATGTTGTAAGTAGTATTTTATGTATCGGGTACAAAAGCAGTTAATTAACTAATCTATGTTAATTAGTCGGTCAGTAGTTACACTTTGGAATTATTAGTTATGAGTCATTTGAAGGTCTTATAAAGGTAATTATTTCGGGTGCTTAGATAACGTTTCGATTTGATTTCAAAGTTTTTGTATTTTTTGGTAATTTTACTAATTTCTTATAGCAAGTGGTGAGTTTTCAGAATAATTTTTTTGTTTGTTTTAATATTTTAGCTAAGTTTTCATCCTAAGTGAAAATGCACAAATACAAACATGCACGTTAATGATAACATACCAACAAAGAACACAGTATGCGATGGTATGCACTACGACCTCCTTTTCAATTAGGCGTGTGTTCCTCAAACACGAGTCAATAGAAACTGTAAACTCGCGTGGATGTTGGACGTGTGGGTAGGATTCGTGGTCAGATTTTATATTGCTAGAATCATTTTTAACACTCGAATAACCAATTAATTAAAAGTAAGTATCCATATAATATAATTTCCGGCCAATACAAATGTTGTTGAGGTAGGTGGGTAAAATTTAAAAAAAAATTCTATAACCTTTGTGGCATTGGGTCAAAAAATGAGTGAAAGGATAATTCAACATATCTATAATTTTTTTTTCTAAAAAACAGCCCAAAATCCTAATCTAATCTAACTTAATTAATCCTTAAAAAATAAAACAATAATAACAGCAATAATTAAAAAGAAAGATCAATTAGGTTAAATTAGGTTTTCGGGTTATTTTTTTTCTCGTCTCGTTTTAATTCTTTAATGTCCATATATCACTTTTAAAAGTGTGCTGAATCATACGTGTGTTAAATTGCCATAGAATCAAAAAATGGTAGATAGATAAATGATACTATTTTTTAATTAAAGTGCTAAAAATGAGAAGTCTAGTAGTGATGGTTAATATTTAATATATATAGTAATTTTAATGATGGATTGATGGTTCCTAAGCATAAAAACAAATATGGACAATTACTTTAGATCACATGATTCCTAGTTGTATAAATATGTTACCAGCTGAAATAAAAAACTGTATTAAAACTAAACCATTAATAAATAAACACATTGAAAACTTGGCAATTTATAATATACCATTTTATTTATAATTTATTGCTTTCGTTTATGTTTTTATTTTATACATTTTTAAAAAATATATTTTTGTAGAAATATTTATGTTTTTATTTTATATATTGTTTTTTATTAATGTTTTTATTGAACATATTTCTAACCTTTCTGTAAATTGTGTGTTTTAAATAACAAGCTCCCGTTAGACAAACTACAAAAAAAGTAGTTTATCGTGACTTTATGAATTGTACTTTTTCTCTGGTAAAATTAAATAAAAAAAATAATAAAAAAATAAATAAAAAAATAAATAAAAAAATCTATATAAATATAAATATAAATGAATATTTGTCTTTTTCTTGTATTTTTTCTGCATTCACTATATACCAATTTATAGACATTTTGTTTGGAAGTTTTAATTTATCATGTACTTTTGCTATTTTTGGATTAATAAATTCGCTGCCGGTTTCGACACAAACGTGCCATTGACAATGAATATGAACTTGTCTGTCTCTCTATCCGCGATTTTCTCGAAAATTACTTTATCGGTTTCGTTGAAAATAGCACAGTTTGTTCTTATTAGTGCCGAGAAGGTTTAGAGAGTAGTTTGAATGAAATCCAATGCTTAAAACTGTTGCTATAACGTTTTAAAATTAGTATGAAAAAACATTGAACCCGCCATGTTTTATTGAGGTTAACCCGCAGATATACCACCCTGGTTAGCCACAGATTACACATTCAAAAGTAGAATGTTTGTTAAGATACATTTAAAAAATTATATACATTTTTCAACTGAAATAAAATTTTCGAATGAACGTATCTTTCTTTCTTTATTTACAGATAGTAATAGTCGTCACAAAAGATTACTTTGGCCATCAAATCAATTATGGAACCCAAACGACAAGCAAGAAATCACAACTTCATAACTTTATTTAAAAAATTAAATATTTTTCACAGTATTGTGTTTACGTATACTGTAATAATATACTTTCATAAAAATCATGTAAGTGTATACGAGTATTTAAAATAATACTTTGGCCATTATATCGTAGAACTTAACTTAAGTAAATCTGTAGTAATGAATGCATGAAGCGGAATCCCTCCGCCGATAGGTAGGTACTCTGATTATAACAAATTGATTTTGATTTTTTGATTTTACGGATTCTTTCGTAATCCTCTAACTAGCTGGGGCTTATACAAATAAATTGAGTGCAACGCTCCGTAATTATAGCAATGCAGGGTTGTGCGTCGCGCGTGTGTTGGTGCACTTCGCCGTGGTGTGGTGTGCGGTGAATGGGTGTACTCTATACCATGTACCGCGAGTAGAGTGTAGAGTGTACCGTGTATATAATCTGCTCGTGCCATCTCCCTCGGTCGCTTCCTGCGATCCGTGGGAAAAGCGGCAGGTGCAAGTGGAGAAATATCAAGCAGGGCAGCACGCACACCACACCCGCGCCTGGTGCGCACGCAACGCACACAGACGCACCCCCCGCACCTCTCCACGCACCTCTAGCTCCTCACCGACACACCACTACAAGGGTAATATTATAACAACTCGCCCCGATTACGCTGCCCTAATACGTTGGGACAGTTTTTTTAGTACTGAGTCACGTACGTCCCTTTTTTATCTGATTCGATTCCTGATTTTTTATACAAATCGAAACGCAGCGATGCACTCAATAAGATTGAGACCCCTGACCATCACGTATTCTGTTTTGTAAAGAAAATAAAAAATACTCGGGGCCGTGGGTAGGTAGGTGCTTACCATTCAATTTAAGTATATTTTTTTTATTAAAAAAAATGGAATTCATTTCTTTAGAATCTCGCCACCATTATTATGCCTTATTGGCTACCGTTTCCGGCTATTTAGGTATCTTCGATAAAAATGATCAAGTAACTAACAAACAACACGCCGTTTATCCGCAGGGGTAGGCAGAGAGGACGGCTCACCAAACGACTTGATTTTGGCAGACATTCATACATCGCCTCATACATTCTCTTCTGTTATTCTAACTTCTGATATGGCCCGATTCAAGTGATTAACTTGATCGTGCCATGTCTTTCTCGGGCGTCGCCGGCTTCTTCTTCCATTCACATGCGCTACTGACCAAATCGATTCGCCAAATTTATGGATTATTGGCCATTGATTAGGTACTGTTGATATATTATAGTTATTTTTTCCAAGAGTTACAAATTTTCCTGTATTTTTCATAGTTCATTTCATTTTTAAATCCAAGATACTAATTTGCACTAAAATTATTTCGCTTTACACAATAATATGTTTTTATTTAAATTGCTTATAAAGCAAATATGCCAGACAAGACAAAATAACTGAAGTTCATTGTTGTTAAAAAATTATGCCATTGTAATCTGATAGATGCCATTACTTTGCAGATTTCAGCGATGAACTGGGCTATTGACATTCCGCTGAAAACTGCGTGGTAAACTCTCGCGCTTTCTCATGACGCGTGTGAAAGAAAGAGGAGGCAGTATTATAGATTGAGCAGCGTGTGTGATTTTAGTTTAGTGTTTACTGCTGAATGCTGAATGCAAGAAAGAAGACACGTGCAATGATGATGACGATTGCGACTATGACAATGCGAGATGACTGGATGAGACTGTTGGCTTGTTGATGTTCAGTTGTGAATGCGTGAAGATTCGCTGAGATCAGCGATTGGAGGTCATTACATTACCAGGTGATTGAATAGCTCGATATCGTGGGACTTTTGCTACGCAAATATGTGTTTCGAATATGCATGTCATTACAATATTTGCATAACGAGTAATAAATAGCCGGTTTCCAGTAGCGGTATATTATGTACACACTTGGGACGACTTTTGATGTTCTATTCTTATTTATAAAATTTTATTACAAATAAAAATACAAGTATTTAATTATATTTGAGAGTTTTTTACTGGGACTAATAGAATGTCAATTTTAGAATTAATATTGTAAACATAACTTTTGGTGGGTTTTTTAACATCCGAGGGTGCGTCGATAATGATTATCCTAACCCAACCTAACATTGTACATATTTTTCTGATTTTGATAGCGCTAATTTTATAAAGTAGTTGGCGCTTTGCAAAGTTAAAATTTGCATTGTAATTATAATAATGTTTTTTTTTATAACAATTAAAAAAACTCTCACTGGATTTCCAGTACTGGGGATTCCTATTACAAAATATGAAATTAAATTGATGTCAATGCTGTAAAAAAAAATTTTAAAGTGAGGCGTTTTAAGCGTAGTGGGGTGGTTTCGGTTTAGCTTGCATTTTCTATTTCAGATCTCCCTATGTGACGTATCCAGGGTTTAATTTGATTTTTAAAATTAATTATTGTGGTTTTTTTATGGAGAGTGCGATTTTGTTGTAGAGTTTACTACCATAGTGTAAGAAGGTTTTTTTGTCCAACTGTAGTGTTTATGGTTCATTGTTGCATGTATTTTTGACTCTGCGTTTCTAATATGTGTGATTGTTGTTATTTCTTGTGTATTATACTTACCTTCGTAGTAATTAATTAATACATTCATTTGAAGCTGTATTAAATAAACGAAAACTGGTATTTACTGCAGATGTTGCAGGCTGTCGTGCTGAGGTGATAAGGTTCAGCTTTATGGGATAGTTTATGTTAGACAGAAAATACCTATTAAAAATTCACTGCACTAGACAATACACACTTTCAGTTATACTTGGGTTTTTTATTCAGATAGTTTTTCCACGAGAAATGTAAAACTTGTACAAAAAACGTCTATTTTGATAATATTTACCAAGGTTGTGTCAATATCAATACGATTTTTCTGATACGCAAGTTAGATAGTATAGTATGGGGACTTTTTAAAAGCCTAGATAGTGTGGATTACGTCAGTGGCTGAGTTGGAATCGTATCTGGGCCTCACCCAGGCGTCGCGAGTTCAATTTCTCGGCCGGCTAATCCCCCATCACGACACAAGCAACATTTTACGCTTACTGTGATGGTAGTAGGAGATTTAAAAATATTGTCAGGTTATTCATAACTCGGGAATGTTTATCTTTCGTTTAAAAAAAAAATATATTGCTTAACACTACCCGGCTTCGCCCGTGTTTCCAAACATTTTTTTTTACTTTTTGAGTAAGTGGGATTAATTTTTTAACAATTGAACATATATTTAAACCTACAGAGCTCTTGATAAAAACGACACTGCGATCTGAAATTGTCGCGTTGATCTAGAAATTCTAGAGGGAAAAAGCCGTGCAATTTCATGAAGCCATAGCTCACCGCGCAAGAGCATTTAGTATATACATATTTTTTGTTTTTCTATTAAAATACCTAATCGTTTTATCTAGATGTATAAAACTCGAGGACATAACAAAACAAAATAAAAAGCTTGGACAACTCAAACAGGCGCCAGCTTATAATGGTGTCATTGCGTTTATTGAATTTTGCAAAATAATAATTTGATAATTTTGTTGAATAATGACCGGCGTTGATGGCGCACCTGTCATGAATTCACACGAAAATTTCAATCCAATTAATTACCGGGACCTACCACCTACCTGCCTATCAAACTACACCGTATCTCACCTCACAGTAGCTATAATTAAAATTATTTCCAGTATCCAACTATAGTATCATTTACCTGAGAAAATTCTCAGTGCAAAAAAAAACTACGTTCAATTAATTTTTGATTCTCGTGTCAAAATGTCAAAGTCTTTACTTTAGCAATTCCAAATACATATTTTACAAATTACCCTTTTGTTTTGACTCTTATTTAGTTCTCGTTAAAAGCTCGCCGGTTAGGGACAGGTAAAAATAAATAATTAATGCATTAAGTAAGATTATTGAAAAAACCGTTGAGTATTCGATTCTTCATGATGGAGGCGTCAATAATTCTCGTAAAAACCTATAAAATGGCTAACCATATTTAATGTGCACGATGCTATCGAAACGTGAATTATTGCTTAAGCAGGTACTTAACAACGGGATTACAATTACGTATTTATTTTCAGTAATAAGGAACTTCGGTGAAAAACATAATGGCTTTAAAAATATATATTTATATAAATCAGCAAATGCCGATTCTGAATATATAACTTGTGTTATACATAATTATTCGAAGAATTTATAAATCGTTATTTAAAAGTGAATCAAAAACTATCTCATCAAAACACCTTGGTACGTTGGTACGATTGCATTCGGAACATCTGACGTCACGTGCGCATTTTGTTTTTGGATTAGTATGGAAATTTTTATTTTTAGATTTTTTTTTGTGTTTTATATATGTATTTTTTTGGTTTTGGCGAAATTTAAAGTTTGATGGAATCGCATTGGGACTATCAATTGAATTTGAAAGTAGAAATCCGTTGTCAAATCGGAGCAATAGCGTCTGAGGTACTCGTATAAGCAATCCAATATGTTATCCTTTCATGGAAAACCTTCCGATTTTGCCAAAATGAAAAAAAAATGCATATTCTGAATATTTAAACTAATCTCTAAAGCTATGCCGTGTTTCAAATAAGTGATTGGCAAACTCGAAATATTTATTCAGTTTTTTTTTTTCTGATTCTAGTTTTAAAATATCTTGTCATCAGACCAACATACTGTGCGTCACATTCATTACAGTCTAAAGGTATATTCACATTTACCGGCACCGTGCAGTGCAGACACGTAAAGTGGCAGACACACCACAGAAGGGAATATTCACGTTACACCGTGAGTGATTGTGTTCATAGATTGCCTGTTCTCAACACAAGTTCTTAGTGAGTCAGGCATAGTACCATAATCCTTTTATAATATTAAGATTGTACAGATTAATAAATAAAAAATAAAAATAAAAATATTGTGACCAACTAATTTTTGCGGTATCTGACACTTTACGCGTCTGCACTGCGCGGTGTAGGTAGGTGTGAATCGAACTTTTAATCGAAGTATAATTTTTTTTTTTTTTAGAATTAATGTAGACAACTGGAGAAATGGAATTTGTTAATATGTGAGATATTTTTAAAAGGTAAATTGTAATTAATTTGAGCCAGTTATGTGAAATATACTGCAATTTGAAGATATTTATTAAATATTTATTAGAGTGATAGATACTGGCAGTATCGCCCTGGTGAAAGACCACCATTTAGAAGCGAAACGCTACGTTAAATGACTTTAGCCGTGTTTGGTGACCAGATCTGAATATCCAGGTAATAAAAATAATAATCAGATGATGTATAGCGATGTTTTTGTGAAGAATCACCTCAGGGGCGCTGTACTTTCCCACCTTCTTCTTCCCCTTCTCCTTCCCCTCCTAAATACCTTCAGCCTCATAATACACCCAAATTAGGGATGATATAGTCTCACTGGCTCCAAACGCTTGGGAGCAGCTGGGATTCTTGTGAGATATCACATAAAAAAATAATTTTAAAAATTTCACCTAGGATTATAAAATTTCATAAAAATATTTTAAGTATTTTCAGAATCATTGTAAAAGATAATCTAATATTTCGACAAACATTTGATTTCACGATGATTAAATTAATCCGATGGATGAGTTAACCTTCATTAGATTACGCCTTTTTACTACCGCAGTAATGAACATAGGCAACTATTCCAGATAGGTGTCATTTCCTAATAAGCCAAAACACGCTGTTATTCCCCGCAGGGCCGATGGCCAATGTTGGGCGATTTAAAGGTGCGATAATGAGCCATCGTTAGTTAATTAACATCTCCCAGGAAGGGGCACGGGCGACCGACAATAACCGCTAAATCTATCGCCGTGATTGCCCGCAGCTATTGGCGATGGTTGCTGAAGAAGTCACCCAGTGGTCTAGGCCAGAGCTTCTCAAACTTGTCGCTATTTATTTTTTAATGTATTTTTTAAATAATAATAATAATAATCGGACCATTTCTATAGCGCCGCTTTTGAGAAAAATCACCCCAGGGGCGCTGTACAAATATTACGTCCTATTCTTATATTATTCTTATATTACGTCTATTCTAAGAATTTATTATTAATGTTTTATTTTTTTTACATTTATATTCTCTTTTTGGACAGGCTATCATTACACATTATTTATAGAGCATATAAAGAGATGCAGTTAAATTATCAAAACTAAATTTAATGTTAAATTGAAAAAACAAGAAACTAACTGTATTTATTCATTACGATATATTGCAAGACGCTAATACAAATGATAGAGTGATTGTTTCCATTATAATCAAGAATGTATTTAATACCTCCCCCCTTTCACGTGTTTCTTCTGCTAACGTATTTTTCGTATTGTGCAGAGAACTAAAAGCACAGAGACTTATACGCACACACCATACAAGACAGAAATAAAATATTAGATTTGAAAAATAAACAAATCCCAAATATTAGGATTTTTTATCCAGTTACGATCTTTTCCCTAAAAACTCATGAAATGTAATATTAAACACAGTCAATTAAATATAACCATCAGATGGTGATAGTAATAAGGCCAATGTGCCGCAGTACTAGTTAGATGGTAAAATGAGGGGTATTGCTATAAGCCCCATCTAGTTAGAGGATTACGAAAGAATCCGTAAAATCAAAAAAAAAAAAATCCCAAAAACAAAATTGTTCACTGTATAAAGGTATTAAAACGTATATCTTAGCTCCCAGTGAAATATTTTTTTTTACCTAGATTAAGCATATTTAGACTAAGGAGTAAAAATCATGTATGTAATCTCGATATATGTAATTGAATGTTTCTCTGTCTGTCCTCGATTTTCTCGAAAATTACTTGCCCAGTTTCATTGAAAATATCACAGTTTGTTCTCATTAGTGTGGGGAAGGTTTAGAGAGTAGTTTGAATGAAATCCAACATGGAAAACTGTTGCTATAACGTTTTAAAATTAGTATGAAAAACATTGAACCCGCCATGTTGTATTAAGGTTAGCTCATATATATATATATATATATATATATATAACACTGTGGTTAGCCACAGATTACATATTCAAAAGAAGAAGGTTTTTTTGGGTAGAATATTGTCAAAATGGAAAACACAAATAGGTACCTACTTAAGAACTTTATTATTTAGATACGTTTTGAAAACATACACGTTTGGAATGAAATAAAATTTTCAAAATAATGTTTCTTTGTTCAGATATAGTAATAGTTGTCCCAAGGCATTACTTTCGTTGCCAAATCAACTATGGCACCCAAACGACAGGCAAGCATTCACAACTTAATAACTTTAATTTTTTTTTTAAATGTCATCAAGGCCGGGTACACATCTGCTAGTAAGTGTTATAAATATGCCATATAATAATAATAATAATAAATGGATTAATTCTATAGCGCCGTTTTCGTGAGAAAATCACCTCAAAGGCGCTTTACAACATAATTTATCTAACCGATACCTTATCACTTAGACTTATATCTAATAATTTACATCTTAGATTTATTACTAATGGCTTACAGCTAAGGTTTATAGGTAAAAAAACCTAATTCATACATTAAGTAAAATGTTATTTTTTTAATAAATTTATAAATAAATAAAATCAAAAATCACCGATGGCTCCGTTGTTTTGTTTCCCCCTTTTATATAAACGACACAAAACTTGTAACAAAAATATGCAATAACGGGGCTCTCAGCAGTAGGACAATAATCAAAACTTGCACAATTTTAGAGATCCCGCATAACTCTTGAAAATCAATCGGTCGTAAAATGCATTATCATAGTTTCTTTTGAAAATAAAGTCGTTAAAGCACATTACGTGATATACGAATAGGTCAAAGGTATAACCATTGCTGTATTACCTAGGCCAGTTAAAATAAAAAATGAATTGCTTTACTTCAATGCGTACCAGAGTACCGTATTTTGACGAAATATGAATACCCGCTCACTGGTTATAGGGCCATAACTAATTATTAAGTATACCATACTGTCCAGAATGTCGAGACTTGTAAGTCATATTAAATGATATTCAAGTTTATTTTCGTAAAGACTGACAAAAATCTTTTAGAACAGTAGGTACCAAAAGAATCAATGCCATGGCTTGAGTTAACTAGTCTCGGCATTCTGGACGGTGGTGAATAGTACGCATAATTAAGAGGAACGGCTGCGCGGCCTGTTTCATACAAAACTTAATTTTGGATTTGAGGGCAAAATACTCGCCTAAACCTAATGACCTTTTTTTTCATCATAAAGTGTAGTAAATAGTAGGGATTAGAAGTAATTAATTTATTTTTGTTTTACATTATGAAATATAGGCCATTAAAGGAATTGATTTTTCGCGATTTTAGAGGCACCTTTAACAATTATTTGGGAGCTAACGTTGATTTAAAAAAAAAGTTTTACCCCGTCTACTTTTAAAATATAATGAATATAATTTTAAAAACGACCAATTTACGTTGGAACACAAATTTGCCTTACATAATTTTAAATATCGACCCGAAAAAACGTTATTTTTTTTTAATGTTATGTTTTTATATTTTTAATTACGTAATAATATTTACATAGCAAATATGATATATATTTTTTAAATACGATAAACCCGCAAATAATTTTCTATGTTGTATCTAAAATTATGAAACGAAAAATCATAATTTAAAACAAAAATAAATAAAATACTTCTCATCCATACTAGATATTTACTAAACCTTTTATTAATGAAAATACGTCATTCAGTTTGGATGTGTATTTTGGCCTCAAATCCAAAATGAAGTTATATGTGAAACAGGCAGCGCAGCCGTTTCTCTTAATGAATTGTCGATTGAGGAAAAGCAATCTATTGTTTCTGAGTCTACGGCAAGGAATGTTGAACTGTATGAGTTGCAACGAGAAGGTGAGTCAATAATACAATTAACAATTTTGAAAATTCAAAGTCTTTCCTACGGTTTTCTAATTCATCATATGAGTAATTGCGCTTTCCTCGTCCTAAACTCCCTAATGTGTATATTTTTCAAAGCCTTCTAATTGCATGTTAACTTACTTCATGTTGTATGTTGCAGAGCCCCTAACCGCCCCTTAGACCTCACCGCCACCCACATCAAGAGGGCGATATCACCCATTTTGAGAATCACCGGTCAATCGGTAGAAAATGGATAATGGCCGTGGCGTGGTGCTGATGTACCCACCGCACATCGCTACGTGCCTACACAGTACACAGCCTACACCGTACGGCTACAATACACTGTACAGTAGGTACGGCGTACAGTGCACGGCACGAGGCACGAGTGTATTATTGTGATGTGAACGCCGCGCGCCGGGTCGTGAACCGTGAATGCAATGCTGGCGGACTCCTTATGCTCCAGGACCGCAATCTTCATCACGCGGCTCTCGTTAAAGGTGGTGGCCACCTTGATGTCGCCATTGTGGCCCTTTACGGTAACTTCATAGGTGCCGGGGGTAAATACTTTGTCGGTTGGCTCATTGGTGTTAATGGAACAACCGGCGGTGGTAAGCAATAACGCCCCGGCCAGCAGACATGCGCTGAGTTTTTTCATAGTAAAACCTCCATCTTCTTTTTTGTTTTTGTTTATTGGCCACTATATTTTTCTGAAACATCCTTATAGCCCTGGGTTGCGAAGACGGTGTCATCTCTTCCAATCCAGAGTGCTTCACCGCCATACTCTGCCAACATGGCTTTCCCCTGCTCCAACGGAAGAATATACAGCGATGTGGATAGTAAATCCGCCGTACCGGAATCGGGATGTAGGATAGAAATGGATTTGAATTGGTTGGCAGGCATCAAGGTCTCAGGGTCTATGATGTGATGGTAGCGTACGCCGTCCACCACATAAAACCGCTGATAATCCCCGGATGTCACCACCGCACTGTCATTGAGTAGCACCGTGTCAAACAAAGGCTGTGAGCCATCCGGCATAAACACCGGACTTTGTATGCCAATATGCCATGCATCCCGGCCATCCAAAGGCTTACCCACGGCGCTAACATTGCCGCCACCACTGATGAAGCCCGAATTCATGCCCGCCGCCGTAGCTTTGTCCATGGCCCGCTGCACCGCGAAGCCCTTGCCCAGGGCCCCCACATCCAGTGACATCTCTGGGTCCTCCAGGTAGACAGTGGACGCCGCCCGGTCAATAATCATTTTTTTGATGTCTATGTGGGCCGTGGCGGCCTGCAACTGCTCCATGGGAGGAATGGCTGCCGTGGCAGGATCCGCTAGACCAGCATCACGGTACGTGTGCCAGATGCGCAGCACCGCGCCCATGGCCACGTTGACTGCACCATCGCTGGCTATATAGCCCTGCTGGGCCTCCTCCAGCAAATCCAGCACGGTGGTGTCCACCACTACAGGCTTCACGCCCGCGTTATCGTTGACAGTCTTTAGGTTATTGATGCCCTCATAATCATTGTAAATGTCAAACAGGCGGTGGAGCCGTAGCATTTCATCGTAGATCAAGCCGGTGTACACGGAGAAGGTTTTATAGCTATCCGTGTATCCCATCACAATGGTATGGGTGTCGAATACATCGTAGAATTCCTGCTGGTAGCGCTGGTTGACCGGGGGCGAGACAGTGTCGCCGACACCGCTTTCGCTGCCTGCGCTTATTTCCCCCGGGCCGCTGCCGGTGACCTGGCTGCCGGTGACCTGGCTGCCGGTGCTGTCAGAGCCGTTGGTGCATCCCGCCAATAGCAGCAGGGACAGGCAAATCGCCAGGACAGCCGTTAGTTTGCGCATTGTTAACCTCCAAGGTGTTTGTCTTTAGGCCATCTACCGCTCCAGCTTTCCCACCAACCCGCCGAACAAAGGGATTACCACCCGTAGCAGCGCACCGGTGATAGCGCCCATTACCACGCCAGAAACCAACAGGACGGGCAACAGGGGTGGGAGTATATTGCGCTGAAAAATGAGAGAGGCGCCTATCAGCTGGCCCATATTATGGCAGAGGGCCCCAACGATACTGAGAATTAGATAGGAGATATGCTCTTTAAAAATCGCCGTTAGAATGATGATTATGGTGATAGACAGCAGCCCGCCACACAAGCTGAGAAACCCCGCTGTCAACCCCCGCATCAGTACCCCGAATAGGGACTTGGTCACCGTGAGGAGCAGGGCTGGTCGCGTTCCCATAAAAAACAGGACGTACATAGTCACAATGTTGGAAAGCCCCAAGCGTACGCCAGGCACAGACACAACGAGGGGGGGCAGCATATTCTCCAGCCAGGACAGCACTGTTATCATTGCCAGCATCAGCCCCATTACGGCTAGCTTTCTTGTACTTTGTCTGATATTTTCCATGGGTGCCTTTCCTCCGATGCTATCATCGGCCAGTTTCCTAATTGGGCAATTCGTTTTGTTTATTTTGCGGTGATATCTGCTCCGTTGGACACATCGTCATTCTCCACGAATATGGCCACCGTATTGGGTAGGCAGGCCGCGAAATCCCCCCGGTTTTTGAGCCAGCCGGTATGCACGCACACCTGGTCTGGACAGTCGGAGTGAAGAAAGCTGATGGCGTTGTCCTTCACCTGGAGCTCCACATTAGGGTTTTCATCCAGTATAATGTTTTGATCCTCGTTTAGGTAGACGACTTTCATCACGCCTCCCTGGTAAGTGATCTCGGCATAGGGGCCTTTGCTTTCCACTGGCTCTTGGGGTGCACCTTCCGCTGCTTTGGACACCTGAGACTCTTCTAGGGCTACCGCGGACTGGCTCTGGGCGGGCGCTGAAGATTCTGGTGGCAAGGGCTGGGATGTCATGCTGGAGCGGTAGGCCCACACCCCCAGCGCCACCAGCAGCAGCGCTAGAATGATAAGGCCATCCCGTCCTTTGGCAAACTTTCTTTTTTCGGGCAATTGGTTCACCTCGTCGTTAATACTTCTTGGCCGCTTGAAGCGCGTGGTCCATGAGCTGCAGGAGTACGCGCTGTTTTCCTTGGCCCTTCACATGTTTCAGCACCGCTGCGGCCTTCTCCCCATAGCGGTTGGCCGTGGCCTGTGCGCCTTCCACCCCGCCACCGTCCCGCACCCTTGCGACCATTTCGCCGATGCCCGCACCGTTGCCAATGGCCGCAAGTGCCAAGCTTTTGAGACCAGGTTCTTTGGCAAAGCTGATGATGAGTGGCAACGTGATCACGCCGGTTACAAGATCGCTTTTCACAGGCTTTAAGGTGTCCACTTCATCCAGCATATAGTCCTTGAGATCGTCCACGATTTGGAAGACCATGCCTAAATATTGGGCAAAACGCACCAGCGCCTTTCGCTCCTGCTCATCGCACTTGCCTAAGGAGGCCCCTGCGTAGGCGGACAAATAGAACAGCGCCGCTGTTTTTTGGGATACAATGCGCAGATAACGGTAGGCAGATAGCTCCATATTACCGTTCTGAACGCTCTGGTTCAGCTCCCCCAGGCACACCTGCTCTAGGGCTCGGGCGTAAAGGGGAGCCAGCTTCCAATTATCCAGCTGCTCCTGCTGGCTCACCTGGATGTTCACCGCTAAATTCATGGCCACGCAGAGTAGCCAGTCACCGCAGATCACAGCCTGCTTTTTACCAAATTTGCTTTGTACGGAAGGGATGCCCCTCCTTGTGGGGGCGTCGTCAATAATATCGTCATGTACTAAAGTGGCGAGATGGAGCACCTCCACAGCCGCCGCGGCCTTCGCCGCCCCGTAGGGGGCGTTGTCGTCCCCATTGGTGGCACATGCTACCAGCAGGTGGGTGCGAATACCTTTTCCCATAGAGCCCGTCAGGTGACCGGTAATTTCCGCCACAGCCATAGGCGCGCCTTTCAGCCGTTGCTGCACCAGCTCTCCCGCCAGTGCCACGACCTGTTCCCGGGGGAGCAGGTCGTGGTCGGCAAAATGCGTGTGTTTAGTCATTGTAAAGATACCACTTTTTCGCAAATCCGACTTTTTTCCAACGATCCTTTAGAGCAGGCATCACCCAGTAGTCAAGACCCAGGACGCGGCCGCTGCAAAGCAAGGTGGCAATACCGGCAAACACCATCCACCAGGAGGACATGTACAAGCCTGTAGAGGTTAGGAACATGACCTGCAGTGCCAAAGAACCGGCGGAGGCTAGGAAGGTGAACAAGCCTGCCATGAGGGCAAGGCCGATGAACAGCTCCGCCAGCACGATAACAATTTGGAACGCCATTTGAGCGGATTCGCTGGGCAGCACCAGACCGTTGATGATCCAGTCCACAAAGCTCACCTGCACCTTAAACGCCACCTCACCGGAATTCACCAGCAGTGGACGTATAAAGCCGAAAATTTTCCAATCCAGCAGGACGGGATTGGTGAGGGTTGCCACCACTGGGCCTGTGGAAACACCAGTCCAGCCGCCACCTGTGGCGGAGCTGACAGCATCGACTGCGGCAGCCACCACGGGAGTGGTGTGCACATTAAATGCGTGAGCCTGGGTCAAAAGTCCCTCGTAAAAGGAGTTTGCGCCCTGGAAGAAATTTGTCAGCATCGGGCTTTGGAACCAACCCTCCTTGATCTTTGCATAAGCCTCCCACACCCAGTAGAAGCCCAAAAACACCCGTAGGGGCATCAGCATAAAGCTGGGGGTTCTGTTGGAAAGGTGGCCGCCAACAAAGGAGCGGCAGTTTCTGATGGTAAAAAATTCATGGTACAGGTAGGAATACACCTTGTTCCAGCCCAGCACCTGTATAAAGTAAATTACGTTAATAAAATGCTTGGAAAGCATGGCTAGGAAAGAAGGAAGCCCAAAGAATTTTCCGGGCATACCCACATGGGCAACACCGTAACGGCCGCCGATGCACACCATCATGCCGTGGAACTTGGGTGCATATTTCTCCATGCTGCCGGTTCCGGTGATGGCTGCGGTGAGGTTGTGGGCGATGGTATCTGCGCATTGCTCGCAGTTCTCCACCATCTGGGGTACCGGGCGCTCCTCACCCTCCGCAGTATAAAATATATTGTCACCTGCGATAAAGATATCCTCTTTGCCGGTGGCTCTTAGGAACTCATCAGTCTGCACGCGGCCGCGGCCCTTCTGCTCCAGACCGGCGGACTGGTCCATAATTTCGCTGCCTTCAATACCCGCCGTCCAGATGATGGTGTTCACCTGTAGGCGCTGTACAGTGTCACTGCCCTTGGCCTTGTACTCCAGCCAGTCGGGGCCAACTCCGCAAATGCCGGCTTTCAGCATCACCTTAACGCCCATTTTCTCCAGACACCGCTGTACCTTGTCGGCCAGCTTGGCAGGAAGCGCGGGCACCACCTGCTCCAGAATATCCCCCTCATAAATTGTGACTAGGGAAGGATCGATCTCAAAGCGTCTACACAAAATAGGGATAAGCTCGGCCAGCTCACCGGTCATTTCCACGCCGGTAAAGCCCGCGCCTACAACAAAGCTGAGCAACAATCGCTTTTTTTCTCCTTGTCTGGCTCACCTAGCCGCCTGACGGAACATGGCCATCACGTGCTCTCTGAGCTTGACGGCATCCTCATAGGACCAGAGTGTAAAGCAGTTTTCCCGGGCACCCTCTACGCCAAAAAAGGTAGGCTTGGAGCCAGTGGCCAGCACCAGGTAATCATACTCATAGGTCCCCTGCTCGCCCACAAGCTTTTTGCCCTCATAGTCTGTGGAAGCAATAGTGTCCATGACCACCTTAACATCTCGCCCAGCAAACACCCGGGCAAGATCAATTTTAATGCTGTCCTCCTCAACGCGCCATGCAGCCACCTCATGCAGCTCGGTGAGCATTGTGTGGAAGGGGTTTTTGTCGATAATAGTAATTTCGACATCCTTCCCTTTGAGTCGCTTCGCTAATTTTTTCGCTGTTAAAACACCGGCATACCCAGCACCCAACACTACGATTTTCTTGCTCACGCTTCTACCTTCTCCCTTATATTTAAAAATTGACTTTAACAGTACAATTATACTAGCTCTGTAGCCTAATAGTCAACCTAATGTTTTAGTCAACTCTACTCTTTTATAAAAAGCCTAAAATTTTGCTCTATCGCAACAGGTTTTGTGCGATCTGTCGGCAGAATAAAGGGCAAGCATAGAATTAGACTTACCCACAAAATGAATTCCATGACTTTGACAGACAAGAATTTATTTCTACTTTTATACTGCCCAAAATAATGCTATAATAATAATGTTTAACTATAACGAAAGCAACTGGAAGGTGTCATCATGGCCTATAAAAATATACAGCAGTTCATGGGGCTGCTGGAACGAAAAAAGCAGCTCAAGCGCATTAGCACGCCGGTGAGCGCCCATTTAGAAATTACCGAGATCGCTGATCGGGTGGTGAAGAAGCGAGGCCCGGCGCTGCTGTTTGAACATGTGAAGGGCTCCCCTTATCCCCTCCTCATCGGGGCGTTCGGCACCTCCTCCCGCATGGCCCTGGCCCTGGGGGCAAAGTCCCTGGACGCGGTGGGTGAAGATATTGCTAATTTGATCAAGCTCTCCAACTACTTTTCCATCAAGGGTGTGGTCAAGTCTGCACCGGGGCTTGCCCGGCTACTCACTGTGTTCCCTGTCAAGGTGTCCCACGCCCCCTGCCAGGAGGTCATTGAGGAGCCCAACCTTGACCTTTTGCCCATCCTCCAGTGCTGGCCCGAGGATGGCGGCCGGTTCATTACGCTGCCCCTGGTATTCACCAAGGACCCGGAGAACGGCCAGCAAAACATTGGTATGTACCGCCTCCAGGTGTACGATAAAAAAACCACCGGCATGCACTGGCACCTCCACAAGGACGGCCGGGAAATTTACGAAAAATACCGTAAGCGGGGCGGCAAAATGCCGGTCTCTGTGGTGATTGGCTGCGACCCTGCCACAATTTACGCCGCAACCGCGCCCCTGCCCAAAATGATTGACGAAATTATGTTCGCGGGCTACCTACGCAAACTGCCTGTGCCCCTAGTCAAGTGTGTCACCAACGACATCTATGTGCCTGCCAATAGCGAGTTTGTGCTGGAGGGCTATGTGGACGTAGATGAGCCTTTGCGGGAGGAGGGTCCCTTCGGCGACCACACCGGCTACTATTCGGAAAAGGACATGTATCCGGTGTTCCATCTGACCAAAATCACCCGCAAGGAAAAGCCGGTCTACATCGCCACCATCGTGGGCAAGCCCCCCATGGAGGACTGCTACATGGGCAAGGCCACCGAGCGCATCTTCCTGCCCCTGGTGAAAATGATAGCACCCGAAATTATTGACTTCTGCTTCCCACTGGAGGGGGTTTTTCACGGCTGCGTTATTGTATCCATTGACAAGAAATACCCCGCCCACGCCAAAAAAATAATGCACACCCTGTGGGGGCTGGGCCAGATGATGTATACCAAGATGATCATTGTGGTGGACAAGAATGTCAGCCCCCACGACATGTCCACCGTGGCCTGGAAGGTGTTTAACAACATCGACGCCAAGCGGGATTTGGTGCAGAGTGACGGGCCTCTGGATGCGCTGGACCACGCCTCCCCCATGCGCTTTGTGGGCACACGGCTGGGTGTGGATGCCACCCGAAAATGGGCTAGCGAGGGCTACGCTCGGGAATGGCCCAATGATATTGAAATGTCCCAGGAAGTAAAAAGGAAAGTGGATGCCAGGTGGAAGGAATATGGTATTAAGTAAACTTAAAAGCTACGGTCGTTTGGTCATGTTTTCCCATTCCGTGTTTTCCCTACCCTTCGGCCTCATCTCCATGCTATGGGCTGCCCAGGGACTGCCTAGGCCCCGGATTATACTGTGGATTCTCGTGGCACTGCTGGCCGCCCGCAACGGTGCCAACGCCTTTAACCGCATCGCCGATCGGTTTATTGACGCAAAAAATGCCCGCACCGCCCATCGCCACCTGCCCACTGGGGAGGTAAAGCTCTGGGAGGCTTGGGCACTCACAATACTCTGCTTCTCCCTCATGTCCTTCGGGGCATGGCAGCTGAACCTGCTCTGCCTGATCCTGTTACCCTTTGCTGTTGCGCTGCTGTTCTTTTACTCCTACACCAAGCGCCTCACCTGGCTCTGCCACTTTATCCTGGGGGCCTGCTGTGGCTGTGCACCGGTGGGTGCGTGGATTGCGGTGACCGGCCGCATTGACCTGCCTTGCCTTGTGCTGGGAGCGGCGGTCTGCGCATGGGTAGGCGGCTTTGACATTATCTACGCCACCCAAGACATCGCGTTCGACCGGCAGCAGGGCCTCCACTCCATCCCCGCTCGCTTTGGCCTAAAATGGGCGCTGTGGATTGCCCGACTAAGCCATGCTGCCAGTGTGTTTCTCCTCCTCAGCCTCTACTTCCTCATGAACCGGGGGCCCTTTTATCTGGCTGGGGTGGCCGTGGCCGCGGTTCTGCTCTGCATCGAGCACTACAATGTCCTTCCGGACAACAATGTTTATCGAGCGCAGTTTTGGAATATTTCACTTCAAGTGCATATTCGTAAAAAGTGTTTGCTTTGCAAGTACCGTTCCTTCGTCAGGAATATACTAAAACCCGGATATAGTATTAGAAACATATCAGAGGAATATATTGTTTCTGATGAAGGAAGGGTACTTCCGAAAGTACAAAAAGAACGAATTTACAATAACAGTGCAAAAATAGCAACGTTTAAATGTGAAGAATACACTTTTCAAAGACAAAGTAAGTAGCTTGGTGTTACCATAGTAATAAAAAAATGTCTCACTTTATTAATGTCTACATTATATTGCCATAATGTGCAATAATGCATGTGATAGTATCCAAGTAAATTTGTTCGGAAAAAACCCCAGCACGCCCTGAATCAACTACCCCCCTGTGGACTGACTCAAGGATCATCTTGCAAACAACGAAGCGATGACCAAACTCGTAAATTAAGTTATGTACAAATTTGAGAAAGCTTCGGCATTAAAGCTCCCCATAAATCTTCCTTCTAATGGCAAGCATTTTGAGCCAAAGTAGAAACATACAATAATTCTACCTACATTGTATTGGCTTGGCGCCTAGGAATTGAGTTTTTTTATATCAACATTTCTTTGGCACCAATCTTAGAGTAATAATATACGTTAATATCGTTACTCCAAGGCACCACTATGATTTTAGAATTATGGTTACTTGACGATTGAGATGAAACCCACTACTAATCAAAAACAATATTAAACAATTTTTTTTTAAATAATTTGCACAATTATTTTCAAAAAATATATTTCTGTTAGTTTTCTTATTATCATTAACGCAAATACAATTACTTCATAAATTTTATGTTTTTTAATGTCATTTTATAAAAAAATTCCAGTCTTAAAATAGAACAATAAAAAGTTTTATATTTCATATAAACACTAACTCTTCTTTTGCCAACAATCTTGTAATAAATGTAATATCAACGCTAAATAAGGATAAAATGGCAACTTTAAAAATCGTATCCTCTCCGAGCTTAAATCTTTATATGTAAAAATGAATGTTTGTCTGTCTGTCTGTCCTCGATTTTCTCGAAAATTACTTTGACCGATTTTGCTGAACATAGAACAGTTTGTTCTTATTAGTGCCAGGAAGGTTTAGAATAAAATCCAATATGTAAAACTGTCTCTATAACGTTTTAAAATTAGAATGAAAAAGTGAACCCGCCGTGTTGTATTGGAGTTAGCTCATAGATATACCACTCCGCTTAGCCACAGATTACATATTCAAAAAATAAGTTTCGGAATTTTTCTATGATAATTATTTATTAAAAGTATGTATACCATATGCAGTACAGAAAACATACTTACCTGGCAAGTCAGTTAAACATTCAGATAAACGCAATTTTATTATGAAAGATAAGTTTGGATAAAACACGATTTTTATAATTGGTCTCTTATCCTCCTTTACTCTTGACATTACATTAGAAGATTAGTGGCAAAAGAAGAGTTGATATTGAGTTCAAAAGCTTTCCATCTCCCGCTTAAATGCTCTGTTTGGTGTCCAGGTTTTGATGCCATACAAAAAGTTACAGCAATATTAATAAAAAGCCACCTTGACTTTTGTAAAATACCACTTTTTCTTTGAAAGAAATAATGTAGGTACCTACTTCTTTTCTCCGAGCTCTTCTATTTCAATTTCTTCTCTCATCTTCCATCTTCTATCTACCATCTACCAGCTTCTTTCTCTGATACCTACTTTTACTACGATATTAGATGTGCGGCGCCGTCTGGAGCATGTGGGAGGCTGGATACAAACCAGATGCCCCGGGACGCGAGGCGATCTCCGAACTAACTGTACTACGAAATAAGATCGATTTGAGACCAGATTTTCAATGCAGGTTAAAGTTTACTAATTTTAGATTTCTGCAAATTATTATGTAGATACTTGTTTTTATTATATGCCTACGTATTTTCTATGTAGATTCGGAAACTTTAATTTTTTCTAGGCTTATAAAAAGACCCACAAAAAACGGACGGTTTCACAAAGGGCCAAGATGCAATCTACTTCTAGTATATAATTACATTATCTATGATATTTTTAGGCCATCATATTCTTAAACCAAAAACACATGATTTTGCGTTACTTCGAATTCCATCGCCTTACCACGCGCTATGTCAGGGTTTTGCGAGTACAGACCTTTGTGTGTTCCATCCTATATGCCTACAAAAAATTATTGATTTTCTAAAATTAATTAGAACACTAATTTGGAGGCCATTGCAGGTCCAACTCTCAAGTCAAAAACAACTATTTCCCAGGGCCAGCATCCCCAAAACTACTCTCCCGTCGCCTGTTCGCTATTTCCGAAAATTCTTCATTACATTCGCTTCCAGGCGCCGCTCAAGCCAACAACTCACCTCCAGTATCCGAGTAATTGCTATCCTTGTGAAAATCTTAAGTACGAAAATATCTTTGTATTGTTGCAGTCTGGAGCAGCTTACGGCTTCGCATTTATAGAGAGAGGGCGAATGTGAATGTTCAAATGTGGTGGGGAGAGGAGTTTTGTTTTTCGAATAAAATAATTATTGGTAGACGACGAATTAATTTTGACGGTCTCCGTGGTTAAGTGGTTACGATCCTTGGCTACGAGTCCGGAGGTCACGGGTTCAAATCCCGGCGTGCGCAAGTAAACCTTTTTTGCTTAAATTGTGTTATTTCAAAATTAATTAATTAAAAATTATAAGTAATATATTTGGGGCTCATTACATAGTGGAAGATACTGTCAGTATCGCCCTGGTGAAACGTTGCTTGCAATGGCTTTAGCCGTGTTTGGTGACCAGATCTTAATAGCCTGGTACTTCCCCAACTTCCTCTTTCCCATCTCTTCCCCTTCCTCAATACCTTCAGCTTCACAACATTGGGGATACCATTGTTTCACTCGATCCAGACGGTTAAGAGCAGCCGGGACTCTTGTGTGGTATCACATAAAAAAAGATTATTTAAATAGTGCCTTTCCTGTGAAAAATCACACGTGCAATTATTAGTTGCTAGGCTTCAACTTATTATGTACAAACAGATACATAAACACACTTAGGTACCTGGCAGGTTACTGCAGATTAACGCATTAATAATTTAGAAAAAATTAGGTTGCATCAGAAAGTTTTAACTTGGGACACAATATTAAAAATACTGAACATTGCATGATACTACAGTTACTCAATAATAGACAGCTTTCTGGTCAGCTTGAGGTCAGAAGATGCTACTAATCGTCTAATTAAACTTTCAAGGTCAAATCGAGCCGTCTACTATGATCGCTCTTTTCGTGTAAATGGATAATAAAAAATTAAAAAAAAACACCGAAAATTTAATGACTTACTTTACTATGAAATTATCAATAATTATTTTCATTTACATACACAGTTTTTTACGATGTAAAAAATGTTGGTCCGTGAAAAGTTTCAACCTTTTTGTTTAGAAGTAGATCGACGCATTATTGTATGAGATAATATATTTTGTAAATGACTTTAAATAGGTGGCCTAACCGGCTAGCTTAACTACGTAAATTATAATCGCAACTGTACAATTTATGGATATGATTTTCTGAAGAGTTGAGTTTTTAGCTTCGCTCTGAATATTGTCGAGTCTTTAATCATTCATTGATTTTCTGTTTTAAACCTTACTATTGGGATGACATTGAACTTTTAACTTGTAGTAGTTCGTTTTATTGATTGTTAGCTAATGACGGCAAGAACTAATAGAGGGCTGTCTTAAAAAAAAGTGGTCATTTTGTCACAAAACTCTCTTTTAAAAACAGGCCTCATGCGCAGCTACGTTTTTAAATACGATCACAATAAAGTAAAAGGAACCATTCAAATGGCGCATTTTAAAATTTCTCATTTTATTAGACAGTTACATTTTTACTTGGTGCCTTCGAATTCATCCGAATTCACTGATAACGTATGACGAATGAAGAATTTCTTTGACGTTAATCCTTTTATTATTGTGAGAATGCTGGGAATATTTCTCCAAGAAATTAATGACTGTTGCTTTATATTTGTTAATTTAGTAATAAAATTGAAACTGATCAGTCATAAAACCCACCAACTTCTTCTTACACTAAAACCATCAAAGTGTTCCGCCCCGGAGAGTACATAGTGAGAGGATAAACCGCCATAATCCTAAATCTTTCTTTCATAAAAGGTAGGTAGGTACCTACCAGCGGCGTGCATTCCATAAAGGCTGAAATGGTGTGCCTACCTTAAGAAAAACTAAGAATTTTTGAACGAAACGCATTTTTTTCCATAAATTTGTGAATATGTTTTACCTATGTAAGTAAGTATGGTCCCGTATAATATTATCTGACTTTACATAAAATTAATAACGTGTATATTTTAACGCGGCATCACTTTCATGAGTCAAATGCATTGTACATATAGTTTTGTATTACAGATTGATGAACCGATGAATGGAATTTGTTAGCCATAAGTAGCAATAATGGACTGTCTATAGTTAGTGATAAGATAAAGCACTGAAAAAAAAGATTTGTACAGCGCCCTAATTTTTCACAAGAACGGCGCTATACAAATCATCCAAATATTATTATTATTATGTCACAGTAGTTCTACATTGATAAATTGTATCTTTTAAGTATGATAGTAAAATAGCAATATTCAATTCGCAATTATTCACACGCGAACGTGAAAAACTACACACAGCCGCCTACCTATGGTCATCGATCAATGCACGCCTCTGGTACCTACATACCTAATAGACGTTCACATAATATCTTCAACATTGATATTTTCTTTACAGGGTTACAATCTTTTTTCAATGATAGGCAGTCAAATATAAGTGCTTACCTATGTTAGATTGGAATGGTAATCGATTCACTTCATTGTGCCATATTATCATCAACCACTGTTGGATATAATCCACTTTTTTTTTTCTATGGTATGGAAAGCGAATATGTGTGCAATAATAATAATATTTGGATGATCTGTATGGCGTAGTTCATGTGAAAAATCACCTCAAATACCAAATCGCTATCCTACTATTAAGTATGTATAATTTATTAAAAATTAAGACTGACAGATTACATCCACCAGCTCATCGGTCAATAATAATAATAATAATAATAATTGGATGATTTGTATAGCGTCGTTTTTGTGAAAAATCACCTCAAGGGCGCTGTACAAATATTTCTTAAGTTATTATGTACAAACAGATACAGAAAAACATACTTACCTGCAGCTGGCAGGTCGCTTCAGATTAACACTGTTTGCTAGGTGATTGTATCTGTATACTCGTACAGTGTTGCACGCATATGAAGTAATTATTAGAAATACTGCGCATTGGGGGTCACATCCTCATCATATCATCATGACGGCCTCCATGGTCGAGGGGTAAGGCTCTCGACTACGAAGGTCGCGGGTTCAAATCCGGGCGCGGCGTGCGCAACTAAATTTTATTTAATTAATTTGTGTTGTTTCACAATTAATTCATTTTAAAAATAATATATAGTATATTTGCGCACGTTCCAGAGTAGAAGATACTCTCAGTATCGCCCTGGTGAAAGACCACCATTCAGAATTGAAACGTTGCTTGAAATGGCTTTTAGCCGTGTTTGGTGACCAGATCTGAATAGCCAGGTATTTCCCCACCTCCTCTTTCCCCTTCTCCTTCCCCTCCCCAATACCTTCAGCCTCACAACATTCCCCGATTGGGAATGCCATAGTCTCACTGGCTCCAGCTGGTTGGGAGCAGTTGGGACTCTTGTGCGGTATTCATATAAAAAAAAATCCAATAACAATTGGGGGTGCTATTTATCCGAATTATTTGTGTTTGCTGGAATTAAAGAAAAGAAAGCAAATTTTATGATGGGCGATACAGTTCAGGAATTTGATTAGAATTTATCTTCCTAAATGTGATTCGTCGATGAGAAGCAGATTGAGGTCGAAGGCTAGAATATAGTATACTTAAGATATACTCGTATTTATAGGCAATACAGGAATGGTACTTGCAGGTATATTGAATTTTTACATTACTTGGACTAATAAAAATGGTTTGCTATTTTTTTTCCAACTGAGGTTTTTTTGAAATATCACCTCTAGTGTCCTTGAAAATAGTAACTTTGCCCAAAAATAAATAATTAAAGAAGGATCAAACAAGGTTTTACAAAACAAAATATTTACAACCTGTGAATAAGCTTAGATTTATGGGATAAACTTTCAAGAAAGGGAATTTAAACTGTTGATCCAATTTTGGACAGTATTTGATGGACAACAAAATATATTAATAAAATAACTTAATAAAATGATTCAATTGGGTATTTATTTATTTTATTAAAGAAACAAAACAGTACGTTGGTAACCTATGATATGTTTCATTGTTTTGTTAAAAAATATTGAATGAATGGAGAGCACATAATTGGTGAATTTGCAGCTGCATTTATTTTGTAACTATGCGTGTAGAATAATGCTGTATGTCTCAACGGTGTGTTGAAATTAATTAAGAATAGACGTAATATAAGAATAATATAAGAATAGGAAGTAATATTTGTACAGCGCCCCTGAGGTGATTTCTCACAAAAGCGGCGCTATAAAAATCATCCGATTATTATTATTATTATTATTAAGAAGAGAAGCTCGGTACAGTCGATATTATTTTTTAGAACTCTATGTAGAAATGTTAAATCAGCCACTGTTCGCCTCTGTTGCAAAGATTGAAAGGTACATTGAAAGTTATTGTTAAATTAATGGTCAGGTATTTTATAATTTTTTAAAGGGTTTTTTGCTGTCAATGTATACTTTATATTGAGGATTCCAAATTGGTGAGACATATTCCAGTGGACTTCTTACTAGTGAAAAATATAACATCTTGATTGTTCCCGGATTTCTGAATACTTTGTTTAGGCGTAAAACAAAACCAAGCATTTTGTACGACCTGTGGACAATTGGATCGATGTGCTCATTAAATATAAGTTTGTTATCTAGGAAAATGCCAAGATCTTTGCATTCTGTTTTATAGATGACAGGTTCATTGTGGAGTGAATAATAAAACTTAACTGTTTGTTAACTTAGTAACTTTTTAATTTTTTTTTACAACTTCTCTAGGTTTGATTTTGGAGTATCAGTATTCTATAGTGGTTGTCACTTAAAAGGTAGATATTTATTTCGTAGTTTAGAGATCATCTCACCTTTAAGAGACCTATAAGAATCTTCAATTCATTGTGGTCTTTCAGGGTGGCTCCAGTCACCTATTTCATTGGGTCACTCATGTTATAACACACAGGCGACATAATAAATCAATATACGTACAAACAAATCTACGGCTACGTAAATTTTGTGCAGGCTTAATAAAGAAAACAACCCAACGTCGCATCCCCTGAGAAGAAATGGGTAGGTGGCTTAATAAATTATTAGGTGTGTCAAGAGGCGGCTCTTGGTGGCGCCTTACCAGTGGCGTAAGGTTATTACGAGTCACTGCCGTTACTGGTACCTACCTTGTATTTTCTAGTACGTTATCTAGTTATAATAATACGTAAATAAATAACAAATATTCTAGGAATTTTATGAAACAAAACATTAAAGAATTTCTACAATGTAACAGAGATTTCAACTGTATGTACCTCACAGAATAGAGAATCTATTATCACAATTATTTTCTCAGTAAATATATTTCATCGGTAATAAATCATTTTAGGCACCATAATTTTTTTATTGGGTGGGGGTAAATAGAATCATATAAATAAGTGGCCTAACCACAGTTTAAAAATGACTTTGAACGCCAAAACAACTGTCACAATAATAAAAAACTAACATACTTGTTGAACTTAATAATAACATTCTTTACATTAAATTTAAACAAATATGGTTTACATTAAATTTAAACAAATATGGTTTACATTAAATTTAAACAAATATAAATATATATATGTTTTATTATATTTAAATTTAATGTAAACCATATTTTTTTAAATTTAATGTAATTTTATGTATTAATGTATTTCAGATATCAAAATATTTTTTTCTTTAATTTTGTATCTACTTAAAGGTAGGTACTAATGTATTTTTGAGAAAAAAATATTAACAAACCTTTAACATGGTACCTGTCTATATTTAATATACATGCATACCTATAAATAAATTCCAAAAAAAGATATCAAAAATATTATGAAATTTTGTCTGGGCAATTAGTAACAATGGAAGATGCTCTAAGGAACTGCCATCATTGATCCAATCGGCATCGGTGCATAGTCGGGAAACACGCCAATCGCGCGCCCTACATTTTTGATTGACATTTGTCACATGAGAACCCGTATTTTCTATGACTCGTAGTTCAACAGATCGGCTATGGAACGATTTTCCGGCTTCTGTGTTTCCTCCCTCCTACAACAAGAGTCCCTTCAAGACCCTTGTTCATACGTTCCCCTCCTCAAAAAGACCCTCTACACAGCAACATCAAAGATAAATTACGTCATCAGAGAAAAAAAATTTCAGGGCCTCCGTGGGGTTAATTTTCAAGTAGCTACTGTCTAAAATATGCACCTACCATTTTTTTTTCAAAATAGGCCCGGGGGTTATGCGCCAAGCAGTCACGCCACTGCACTTTGTCCTCACTACCCACCCTCCACCCCAAATCTATTACGTGTTGATATTTTTAGTCATCAAAAAAATTATACAAAGACAACGTTTTAGCATTAAGTTAACTAGTATATATTGACATAACTATCTTTTAAATATTCACATAAATCTGTTATTTATTTTGTAATAAACCAAAGTAACTTAAAACCGAAGACATATCTGAACCAGCGTATCCCTTGGCGTTTGTAAATGTCAAAACATGAATTAGTCCTTAGGAGCAAATTTCAATTGACAGGTCAGACATTCAAGAATTCTTGACCCGAGGTTGAAAATTGATGTTTCCGATTTTTTTTCCATGGCGTCAACAAACATTGGGTCGTGATCCTAGACACCCAGAAATACGTTTTACATCTGTGTTCATCAAACGGATTTAAAAAAAAACCATAATAATATTTAAGTCATTAATAATTACTTGTTTGACTTGTATAGCGCCGTTTTTGTGAAAAATCACCTTAAGGGCGTTGTACAAATATTACTACCTAGTCTCTATCTTTAATTATGTACGAACAGATACAGAAACATACTTATCTGGCAGGTCTTCACGTTATATTAGACAGTTTTGCACGCATAGGACATACTATTAAAGCACTGCACATTGCAGGAGATTTCATTTGATATACGAGTATTTAATCCTTATATATTATTGATATTACAGTTACTAGAAGGTTAGTGGCAAAAGAAATGTTCGTATTAATTTTTTTTTTAAATTGTTTATGTTTATGTATGACAAAAAGAGTAGATAAAGACAGTGTTAATAATATTACTTACATATATAATTTACATAGGCCCATATTTGTGAAATTTAGCTCAGTAGCCAAATATTTAAGGTCGAAGTCTGGTGAAGAACCATAGTAAATGACGAAGAAGATTTAGTAGAAATATTATAATACTGTAATAAATTTTATAGCACCGTTTTAGTAAAATATCACCTAAAGTTTAGAGGGACACTTTGCAAGTCTAGTAGTCAAAATGAACTGAAAAATTCCACATTGTAAGATAATCTAAGTACCTATCCACCTTACGCTCTGGTGAATTACCTCGACTCAGAATCTCTACATTACTTGTAATGACTTTACCTATTTTCAGCGACCACGTATGGACAACCAGGTACTCCCTAACCTCCCTCTTCTCCGATTCTTCCCTCCACTCGCTTCCTTCAACCTCACAACATCCCCTTAATGGACCGTTCCACCCTTGTTCGGTGTGCTATACAAATTGTTGGAAACTTTTCAGTCAGCGACATGGTAAATAATTAAATGTGAAAATATGTTAATAAAAAATTATAAATATGTATTTAGACCTAAGTTGAATTCTTAAGCTTTTGAAGATAATTTTATAAAAATTCTCCAGTCCTAAACAATAAAAATATTAATATTTTAAATAAATACCAATTCTTTTACCACTAATCTTCTAATAAATTAAGTGACCAGTTTATTTGTACATAATTAGATAGAGAATAAGATATAAATTTTGTACCCCTGGGGTGATTTTTCACAAAACACCTCTATACAAAATTTTCAATTATTATTATAAACAATTCAATATTTCTATTACAATGGAATTTGCAAACAAACAAAAACTGCTTCGTATTTTCTTCTATAACCAGAAAAGTAGGTAATAGTCCGGGGTAAGTAGATGCTTGGCATAAAAATGTAGACATTCAATGAAGTAGAACTTTTTTCATTTTTTTCTATGAAATTTGTTCCTCACGTTAAAAGTTTTATACATTAGAGTTTGATGGTTATTTTTAAAGAAACGAGGTGAAACCACATAACTCGATGCTTTTTTAAAATTGTGTACTTCTAATCTGTGAATTTTCTTTCGTTTTTCTAACATCTAATACTGACATCTAACATCCTGAGTGAGCGTTGGGCCCGAGCCCACTCAGGACCACGCTCAACATAAGTTTTTCTTTATTTTATTTGTGTACCATAATATATTATATATGTTACTTTTGCATTATTTTTTATATTGTTTTTTTTATCATATTGTATTTTTAATTTAATATGAATTTCTTCTTATGTAAAATAAGTATGGACGAGTGGAAATTCATCAACACTGGAAAAAATAAAACTTATTGTATTCCTTGATAAGCAAATTTCATAAATGCGAAAAAATCGCCTTTTTGTGTAATTATTGTAAATTTAATTATCAAAATATTTTTTAGAATCATCTCTCTTCGAAAAGTACGACTTATTTCCGAATGCGTTTGGTTAAAGTTAAAAATATTAACTTGGACCATTGTGCTTTTTTTTAACTTACCTTAATTTTTCTATGACCTATCATGGTGTCATCATTAAATTCCAGATCCCCATATATTTATCCACTTATTTTTTTCACTAATAAATCCACAAATAATATAACTCAAAAATTCCTCCAGTAAACTAGGTGTCAGATACGAGGGTGAATTGGAAATATTCCAACTATTCGTAAAACAAACAAGTTAAATAATTATTTCCTTTGATCAAGTGGAATTATTTATTGATGTCACCTGTCAAATAAATATGAAACTGTGGTGAAATTGAACCACGTGCATGGCCGCACAAGTTCTGTATTTATAGAATGATTAGAACAAGTTCTCTGATAGATTTCTTTTTTAAAATTATAGAAAATTTCAAAACATTAAAAATTATGAGGGTTGTCCTTCTTTTAATTGAGAATCCGAACAATCTGTACATAGATATTTGTTTTTAAAATGCATAGCTCCTGTACCTAGGCGTAATAATTGTAATGAATAAGATTAAGAAAGTGACGTTTATGTGGTATGGACATATAGAGCAAATAAACGAAGAAAGTAGGGTAAAGAGATTAACTAACTAACCATCACGCCGTTTATCCGCAGGAGTAGCCAGAGAGGACAGACCGAAAAACAATTCGATCTTCGCATACGCTTATTGCTTCATTCACATTCATAGATCGCCTCATACATTCTCTTCTGTTATTCCGACCTCTGACATGGCCCGACTCAAGGATTTGATTCACTTGATCGTGCCATGTCTTCCTCGGGCGGTCCCGGCTTCTTCTTTCATTCACATTCGTGTCGTATTTTCTCCTTCCATTCCTCTCTTCGTTCATTTACTCTGCGTGTCCACACTCTCTAAGCGTCCATTTCTTAATCTTACTCATTACGCTTACATCAGCCTTGCATTCTTTACGATGAGATTAGATGACGGGAAAGTGAATGGTAGAATGGCACGATCAAGATAATTTAACCAAACCCGTCTCAGAACAGACATGGTCTAGTGAGGGGGGTAAGGTACATGTATCTGCATTAATTAAATGTCAACAAACGCCCGGGTTGCCGGCAATGAAATGAAATGCATACCGGAATACAATAGCCGGAACAAGAGAAGAATACCTATACATATGACATGTACTAGTATAAATGAGAATGAAAAGAGTGGCGATTTATCTTTTATACCTACCCAATCCGGAAAATGGCGTAATTGTTAGTTAGTTGGGCAGGGTGATATTTTCTTTCGCTTTTCCAACTTTTATATACAAAGATTGAGTTCGATTGTAGATATAAAGGGATGGAAACGTTTAACAAGTCAAGGATTAAAGTCTGGCTGAAAGAGGTCAATGAAATAACCTTATAAACAACACTTAAAACTATATAGACATCCAATTCAATAACTCGGCACAGGACTCCCTGGTGAGAAGGACTAAGAAAAACCATAAAATAGTTTACGAAATATAATAATTATTGTACTATTTTGTGTTTTAAAATGTTATTCTGTAAACATTTTTATACTTAGACTGTATTTTATATATTTTGCATAAAAAAATGCGACCGTAAAAAAACTTTAAAAACCCTTGTCTCTGCAGAAACAGGCGATCATCAGCAGAGACGTAAGGTGGAAATGCTGTCCTTGTTCTACCGCTATTTCAATGGTAGATGCTCTGATTAACTAACGTCATTGATCCCTTTGGCACTTGTGCACAATCGGGAGACACGCCAAACGCGCGCTCAATATTTGTACATGGTTGACATTTTCTACATGAGAACGTGTCGCTTCTATGACTCGTTCCTGTGCTCAACAGCTCGGCCGGGGAATGATTAGCCTGTCTCTCTCTGTATTTCCTCCCTCCTAAAAGATTGGTCTCAGGTCTCATCAAGACACAAATTCACTCCTTCCTATCCTCCAAAAGACACGTTAAGACAGCATCCCCCAAGATGAAATAGGCTTTGAAATAAATTATTTCCCTCGGGGCCTCCTGTCTGGAATTACTGTAAAATAAAATCAATTTTTTCGAGATTATTTTAAAACCTACATTTTTTCTTTCCGAAATTGTACTAATTTAAAAAAAATCGACTTTTGGTCCCTGCTGCAATTATTATATAAAGATAAAATTACTTCAAAATTGTTCTTCGGACGTTCAACTAGTAAACTCCGTGATCAAAAATGATTTAGTACTCCTAGTACTGGGAGGTGACGTCATGCAGTGCGTTTCTTTACAAACAGAACGTAATAATATTATTGTATGTACGTCATCACCGCCAAGTAATAATGGAGCCGAGCTTAATCGTATATTATGTAAACACATTTAGTTGAATGCAGGAATTACATACGCTTTCCCAGTGGCAGACTTCTTGGGCGGGAGAACTAACACAACTCCAGTGGCCACTGGCCAGTAACAACTCCAATTAATTTACTGTAAAGATAAGAGACAAACAATATTTTGATGACGTCATGATGTAGGACCTAACAACTGCATAGATCATTTCTTCATATTTTTTCAGTTAGGAACAAGAGCACTCGTTTACAGTGTTAATGTCGGCAGCATTAGAACAAATCGTTGCTCTTATTACTCGTTCCTTTATAAAACAACGTTCATTTGGAACGAATTAACTTTTTAACTAACTAACCATCACGCCGTTTCTCCGCAGGGGTAGGCAGAGAGGACGGATCGCCAAACAACTCGATCTTGGCATACACTTCTTGCTTCATTCACATTCATAGAACGTCTCAATACATTCCAACTTCTGATGTGGCTCGCCTGAAGTATTTGATCCACTTGATTGTGCGATGTTTTCCTCGGATGTCCCCGGCTTCTTCTTCCATTCACATTCGCGCCATATATTCTCCTTACACTCCTTCGTTCGTTCAATCGTTCTACATGCGCGAATCATCTAAGCGTCCTTTTATTAATCTTATTTTCATTACGCTTACATCAGCCTTGCATTCTTTACGAATCTCAACATTTTTCACATGATCATGCATGGTTTTACCACAAATTCGCCTCAGGGATCTCATTTCTACAGCATTCAGTCTACTTTCATCTTTCCTCTGCCAGTTCCATGCCTCACTGCCGTACACCAGGGTTCGTACCAGCACTCCATTGTGGACTGCTAGCTTCGCTTTTTTTGTTTCCACCAACCGCGTTCAGTCCTCCGTTGATGGAATTTCCTGCACTCGCCCTTCTTTCCATAACTTTTTGACTACTAAGGTAATTTGATTTCTTTCCTACTTCATTTACAAAAAATGGCCCTAAACATCACTTTGCAGGTTGCTAACTCATACAATATCACAAATAATTTATCTGTTAATTCTATATGGATTTCAATGTAGACGATTTCAAAAGACAAAAATCCTTTAACTCTAATCTTTAAATTCGATGAAATACTTACATCCCAAAATGTCTGAAAATGGGTAAGATCGATCGTTCAGCGTTTTAATATTAGCGCGCACCCTCTCTCTTCCGTATCAACATATCTCCTTTTCAAACAATGTTCTGTTGCCGCTCGGAGGGTATTGCTGTATTGAGTGTACATAATGTCATATATTGTATATACTGGTCTTAACCCGCCTCATCTACTATACTGAATGGCGAATAAAAATATTTCAATTTCACGACCTCATAATTTGTTATTGTTTAATAATATTTCTCTACTGATACAAGACTTTCATTACTGTTATTTTAATTCCTAATTTTAATTCCCTTTTATAAGATTTTCGTAAACCAATGTTGGATTGTTATATTTAGTGAAATGAGCCCTCTATTGACACAAAAGAAAAGCCTTTTGTCAACAAAAATTTTATAGACCGACATCTGTTAAATGATAGTGAAAGCTTTTTGTATACTGCCATCTCTGGGTGACTAGAATAAAGTTGGTCTCGTGGTTTGAAACTTGACTAAATGTTCGATGTTATTCTACTCAAACATAGATTTCAGTAGTAGTTCATTTTCCTCGGTTTAATAGTTTTATTACTCTTGTTTTAACCAATAACTATTTTTTTAATTACACATACATATATGGCAGGATATCTTTCATTTTTATTTCACATTTTTTGGTAAGTATTCCCTACATAATTTGAGATTTTCACGTCCAAGAGCAAAGTAAATATTTCTTGAAAATGTATTCGTGAGTTTGATTCCTCGGCTGGCTAAGTCCTCCATCACAACACAACCAATGTCTTCCACTTACTGTGATGTAAAAAGAGATTTTCAAATATCGCATGTTATTTTAAACTTGAGAATGTTTGTCTTCCTTTCGAAAAAATAAAAATAATAATTTTTAAATCACTAGGTACCAGAGATGTGCACTCCATAAAGGTTTAAAAACTGTGCCTACCCTAAGAAAAACAAATTCAAACGATTTTTTTTTTTTTAATTATCATAACCGTTTTAACCTGAAGAGATATTTCTTTGCCATTTTCAACTAGAAACAACTGAGATGACCCTCAGTGGAATAATTTATTTGTAAATCTAAGACGTTCGGAATTTTTCATAATGAGCATTGGTAAAAACCGCCACCTGGAAGCTACAAACTACCTTTGATTAAAGATCAATGCACGCCACTGGTAGGTATTTCACTGTGTCACAAAATTATAATACTAGGCTTTGCTTTTGTGGAACTTTTTGTTTGTTTGTTATAACTCTTGTTTGATTGTGTATAGGCCTATAAAATTAATAACTTTTTAATAAAAAAAAGTAAAATTTAATGTAAATCATAAATAAAAATCTAATTATTAATTTCTGCAAGTATTTTATTTAATTTTATTTTAAAAATTCGCCGAACATCTCTCAGTGAATAATAACGTCCAGCTTGAGAACAACGAACCTAATCCCTTACATATAATATAGAAAAGAAGGGTCTTAGATTAAATTTGCTTTGGAACAATTGGAAATTGATAAACGAACGAATGATCCTAATATAACATGAATTAATAAAGGAAGGCAAATTATTTATTTCTCGCTTCTCAGTATGTTTACAAGTTCCAAACAATTTAAAACAACTCAATTCGTTAATAGCAGTCTCGTCATTATAAGATAATTAAGGAAAGATTGCCATTTAACGCGGGGAAAACAGATTTCAAACTACCTCACAGAATAGAGAAACTATGTATCACAATTATTTTCTCAGCAAATCGGTTTCACCGGTAATAAATCATTTTATTCATAATAAAACTTGAAATTGGGTGGGAATAAATAGAATCTTATAAATAAGTCTCAACGTGGCCTAACCACAGTCTAATGTACATTAAATAAATAAATTTAAAAAAAAAATTTAAAAAATCATTGGATTTCTACTGATTAAACAGAAAAACAATTAATAACTTTTAATCTATAAAGAAGCACCTTTCATAAAGAAGGTACCTTTCATTACCCTCTCTTGTTAAGTAGGTACGTACCTAATATTAGTAGAAACGTCATCACAATATTGTTAGCATTTCCATCTGGCCGATCTCCCAAAATAAAAAATGATCGTATCAAAAATTGAGAAAAAAAGATGTCTTGTAAATATAATATCAGAGGCGGTCTTGGAGAGAAGAGGAAGAATCTGCAAGTCACGTTGGCAGACAAATTTCGCCCTTATCGCCGGTACCTTTATAGTTGAGATCTCAAATTAAAATCGTTTGTTTGATTAGGTCGCTTCTCCCGGGCGGTAACTTTCGTCATTGTTAGTTTGGCCATTGACGTAGAATGGAAATTAATTAAGTACGAAATTTTAACATTTTTATAATTGTTATATTTCTGCAATTTACTACTCAATAAATTCTTTTTCAAATGTGTTTTTATTAACATTGCTTTCAAAATCATTCGGTTAGTAGCTCAGTGGACAAACGCGTCGGGTTCCCATACACGAGTTCCCCATAACTGTAAAATCATCTTTTTCTGCTTATAATTATGGTAGTTGGAGTTATTAAAAAACTCACCTTAATCGTAATCTGGGAATGTTTGTCTTTCGTAAAAAAAAAATCTCCACAAATTGAATGTTTGGTTTAAATATTTTTTTTGAAAGAACGCCAAAAAAAATTGTTAGATAAATAAATATTACCTACTCTATTTTGTTTGTTGTTGTCTTATTCTTTACCACCCGGTTTCGTCCGGTAAACGTATTTTGCCTCAGAAAAATTCAATTCACAATTTGCAACAAAAAAAATCTTTTTTATGGTTAGTTGCACATTTCAAGACTCATGATAGAAATGACGCTGGGAGGTGAAAATCGTTGCAATGATCTAGAAATTCCAGACAGTAAAACTGTGGAAAATTTTACGATATAAGAGCTCGCCATTCAAAAGATATTGCACATCCATTAATCCAGTTTTTTTAACTCTGGAAATGAATTCTACGAATATGCTAAGAATGCGCCCATCTCCGCACGCCACTGCTCAATCCACGGCATACAATAAAGGATTATGATTCGATAATTAAATAATAGAGATGGGAAAAAACGGACACAAAAAATCTCTCGATGATTTATGATCCATAAGTAGACGAATAACAGATACAGCATCTCTTTGTCGAGTTCTGCTCGCGCTGGACTTTATAGAAATACATTATGTTGTGATCGAAATAAAATGCTTTAATTTTTTGAAGAGTCCGGAGGTACCTACAGTCCGTCAATAAAGTGTTGATCCTTTAAATGGCAACACCAACATGGTTGAAACATAAAATAACGTAAATTTAAAAGAGAAAGCATGGTTCAAGCTTGGATGAATTAAAACATGAAGATACGTTACTGAGACCGCGCGCAGTTTCACTGAACTGAGTCCAATTGACACACGTTTAGTACCGCACAAACATTTGTTCGTAAGAACGTGGTACATTTTGTGTTCGACTACTATGAATATAACGTGTCTTGTTAATGTCATTTCGTCGAAGTGATTTTTTTTCACATCGATATCAAACGGTGTTCAGAATTTAGTTAAGAAATAAAAAGGAAATGATTCTACACTACATCATTTTCTAAGGAAATTTAATGCATAAAATTGTTGCTATTTTTTTTATCTTAAAATTGATTTTTGATTTTTTTTCTGAATGTACAATATTTTTTATAACATTGCAGATTTTACAATCTTATTCGTAATAATTGTACCATTTATACAGTGTACTCGTATATGCGATGCCAAAAAATACTTTGAATGCGTTATAGGACATAACATCCAGAGTGGAAGATACTCTCAGTATCGCCCTGGTGAAAGACCACCATTCAGAATTGAAACGTTGCTTGAAATGGCTTTTAGCCGTCTTTGGTGACCAGATCTGAATAACCAGGTATTCCCAACCTTCCTCTTCCCCTTCTCCTTCCTCTCCCCCATCCCTTCCCATTCCCCAATTGGGAATGCTATAGTCTCACTGGCTCCAGACGGTTGGGAGCAGTTGGGACTCTTGTGCGGTATTCATATAAAAAATAAATAAAAAAACAAAACAGATCGTTTTTCTGATCCACCATTTGATAGGAAGTACATAGATCTCCCCACAGGTGAGTTCATAAATAAATTTATGCGACTCGCTCGACTGCACAGGAGGTTATCATGACACCCTGGAGAGTGAGATTCTGGTACAAATAAATATACTTGAGCCAGAATCGCATATAATACGGTTTAATTAATTTCCCCACCTTCCTCTTCCATTCTCTTTCCCCTCCCCAATTCCTTCAGCCTCACAATATTCCCCAATTGGGAATGCCATATTGTCACTGGTTCCAGAAAAAAAAATGAATGAAAAAATACGTAGAACAATACCTCTACGTATCTCTAAAGGATGGTAATTGATCATTCTCAAAATATAGACCGATGGTATAACTTCCGTAAAGACGCAAAGTAAATTATTGTTAACTCTTTCAATGCACAAAATGTAAGTTAGTTCGTGTAGGGATCAAATAATAGAATTAGACTCCAATTCACTTAACACTTGAGTGTTGCATAATAACCCCAGTATTTGCGCGTTGTGAATTGAATATGTATTTAGAATTACGAAGCCTAGAAGCTTGTATGCTCTGCTTGTGTTGGTGAAAAGTTAGTATACTGTCGTAAATATATCTGCATGTCGATAAGTAATTTATTAGATGTAAAATTTAAATAAAAACAAGGTAAAAGAAACAGGCAAAAAATGACAACGTTAAGAAAATTTGAGTTTTGGCATTTTTCCCAATGACAATCTGTCCGATTCGGAAGCCAAACATAATCTTTCATTTGAATACGGGTAGGTACTATAATTATTTCTAAAATAGGTTTTACTCGGTGTTGTCGCAGCAATGAAAAATGTTAGCACCATTTTATTAAATTCAAACACATTCTTGGCGGACTGTACTTACCTACTGATTACACATTATCTACGATTATAATAAAAGTAAAATTACGATTGTTTTTTAGTGCCTGGGCACCCACTGAACAAACAACGCGAAAAAAGTTTGACGTATGACGATTTTAAAGAAAAATGTTGTCGCCAATTTACAGAAAGAGGGCTTTTCAACTCCTAGGCCCCAGAAGGGGTCAATTAAATTGATTTTATGTTCAAGAAAGGATTTCGTTTGATCCATCAATTAAACAACGTAAAATAGTATTTTCTTTGGTCACACAGACACGCCCATAAGAGACTTCTATGTGTTTATCCTTTCAGTGTTGGTACCTATTTGGGTGGTATTCAATAGGTATTGATTATTGGTTATTGGCCTATACAACCAGTCAATTACATTGATATTATTAAAACGTATTTCTTGGAAGGTTTCTGGTATGTGTGTATTATACTGGTCGATAAACCAGTGGGTAGGACGCTCTGCCAGCAATCAGATGGATTGAGTTCGATTCGCACGGCGGGTACCGACTTACGCAAACCCTTTATAACAAGTTGTATTTATTGAAAGGTATGTTTTATTGGCGTAAGTCTTAGAAAAAACTTTTACAAAGTATTTTTGTAATCTTTGTTAATGTGTGTAACAGTTCACGGTGAAGTGCTGATACCAACCCTAATGTATGGCAGTGAGACGTGGAATTGGTTAAGAGTAAAAATGAAAGTTGACTGGATTCTCTAGAAATGAGATCTTCGAGACGTATGTGCGTTAAAAGCATGCATATGCCGATTAGCGTAAAGAATGAGTTTCTGGAAGGGAGGAATAAAATTTATTCCTTCCAACTTCAAACTAATTTTTCACTGAAGTGTAGACCGATTACGTTAATTTTCTTCAAAATATGCTTTCCTTGAGTTATTTCCTCAACAATTCGTTTGTCTTCATAGTAGCAGGCTGCGCTTTTTTCTCATGGGTAAGCTTAAAATTTTTTTTTCACTAAAGAAATTTTACGTCTCTTTATATGGTGGGAACTATTGAGTTAAATTTACTGATCGCTTCTCAGAGAATAAATGAGAGAATTAAGCGTAATTTTTGATCAAATGTGTTTATTATGAGTGATCGTAATATCATTTACCCCAAACGACAAAGATTAATCAAAGATAAGAGAAAAAAGACTATTTAAATATGGTAGTAAAATATACTTCTCGCTTCCATTGAGCTAATGATGAATGTAAGTAAGTCCAAAGTCATGGTGTTTGAAAGAGAGAGAGGAGCAGGTTGATGAGTTTGTGTATTTGGGAAGAATGTTTACGAGAGATGGAAAGACTGATAGGGATATTGAAAGAAGGGTAAATGCAGGAAACTCCATTAACGAAGGACTGAACGCGATTGGCGCAAACAAAAAGTTGTCCAAAGAAGCGAACCTAGCAGTCCACAATGGAGTGCTGATACCAACCCTGATGTATGGCAGTGAGACATGGAATTGACAGAGGAATAATGAAAGTAAACTGAATGCCGTAGAAATGAGATCTCTAAGGCGAATGTGTGGTAAACCCATGTATGATCGTGTGAAAAATATTGAGATTCGTAAAGAATGCAAGGCTGATGCAAGCGTAATTAGTAAGATCAAGAAAGGGACGCTTATATGGTTTGGGCTTGGAGAGCGAATTAACGAAGAAAGGAGTGTAAGAAGAATATATGACGCGAATGTGAATGGAAGAAGAAGTCGGGGACGCCCGAGGAAGACATGTCACGATCAAGTGCATGAAATACTTGAGTCGGGCCATGTCAGAAGTCGGAATAATAGAAGAAAATGTATGAGACGATGTATGAATGTGAATGAAGCAAGAAGTGTATGCCAATATCGAGTTGTTTGGCGGTCCGTCCTCTCTGCCTTAAGAACTAACGCTACCTGTGTTCGCGAAATTGCAAAATAATTTTAAGTTTCACCTTTATTGAAAGAAACTGATGGAAAGAGAACGGAATACTTACTAGGAGAACATATAATATGCAAGTGGACGGTAGTAGGTACTTGTAGGGGGTTTTCCAAGACGTGGCAGGAAGACATGGCATGTTTTTTTAATCAAATATTTGATTCGGGAAAGGTGAAGAGTCGTATAATCGCAATAATGGAACGATTTATGAATGTGAAAGAAGCAAGTAGTGTGGGCCAAGACAGAGTCGTGTGATGTATTTAATGGTCACTGCCTACCCCTGAGGGGAAATAGCGTCATGTTTAATTAGTTAGGAAAACAGATGGCCTATATATTATGTAGATATGTATTTTTAAATGTAAATATTGCACAAGAGTCTCAACTGCTCTCAACTGAGCCGGAACCAGTGGAACTATGGCATCCCCAATCGGAGTATGTTGCGAGGTAGAAGGAGATGAAGAAGGGAAAGAGGATGGTTGGGAAATGCCTAGCTATTCATATCTGGTCTCCAAACACGGCCAAAGCCATTTCAAGCACAGTTTAGATTCTGAACGGTCGTATTTCACCAGGGCGATACTAAGAGTATCTACCATTTATTGTAATGCCTTAATCACAAAATTGATATAAACCTGATTCCAATTATAGAAATCAATCCAAAATTTTGACAACTTCCAAAACAGCGCCGAACTATAGGGTGTTCATAATTCAATTGAAATCAATTGAATTATAGCCCACAGTATATTACAGGGTGTTCTGTCGTCTTTTTGTCCCCATTGCTATAAGATAAATGACCCAAGAGAAGGTATGCGCAATGCGCATGCGCCCAGATCTCTTCATGCTGATTGGTCCCAGCCACCGGGGAACGGTATTTCGTGATAAAAATGCTCAAAGAAATTATTTTCAAGGAGACCTACCTATTAACAGTTATATTTATATGTTTATTTTATGACGAAAGTTTTGAAATAGTCTCTTAAAATCTATTCATTAAATACAGCTACCGCCAATTAATTGAACATAAGGGCAAAACTAATAGTTTTTTCACACTGAAACTATCCAACCAACACCTTACGATATTACGGTATACGAGTATACGATATAAGTAAATAAAATTAGATTGAATTGTGTAATTTTATTCAATAATGCATAGAAAACGCGGTCATTAGTCATTAAAAAACAAATAATCGGTTGATGTAAATTTCACATAACTCGAGTAATCAGAATAATAACAGAGCAAGTCGTAAACAAATTTATTAAATCAAACTAGCATTTCGTTTCAAACCAGTAATTGATTTATAAATCAACACCAACTGGTTTTTACTTATCTCAAATTTCGTAAGGGTAATTAAAATTTTAAAGTTTTAATTTTGACACTTACGAAGCTTGAGATAAGCGAAACCGGTCGGTGGTGAGTTCAAAATAAATAAGTGGTTTAAAACAAAGTGCCTATTTTATTTATTATATACGTTAAACCACAAAGTAGTTGCTTTCTACGAAAACAAATTGCAAGTCCCACCGTTGTGAGCATAATTTAGCCTCGTAGAAGTTAGACACGTATACGATGATTTTATATGAAAAAATTAGACCTTATTTAAAGATGTGTCATCGAAGAAATGTGTAATGAACGGCTCATTTATGAACGACTCATCGTTAGTTTAAGTTTAATTTAAAGAACACTATTTCAATTTATTCGGTTAATCAGTGACCAATTTGATTTTTTTTAATTTAAAAAAAAAAATTCCAATTATTTTTTTTCACCGGAGACTAAATTTTTATTTACCCACACTTTTTACTCAGTTAATATGCTCAGGAATCACTGATTATGGGTACGTGCTGTTACACCCCGTATATAACCTACACGAAAAACTGTGAAACGTAGCATCATTACGTACAAGTACTTTTTGAACAATTTTCATATTACTTCTACAATTAACGTAAATTCACTTTGTGGCAATATTTTAAAATAAATAGTTAACATTGTTTTGTTTAAACTATGATTAAATAAATAAATCTCCACATGCTTCGAAACTAATCGTTCCTTGGTTGAAAAAATAACAATAGTTTTGTTTAATTTACATATTTGTTTTTTACATTAGTTACAAATTATTTACCTCTCTCACAACTTATTGTTATTTTTTGTCTATGTTTATAATTTGTCTATGCTTATATGCAGTGGCGGTTTTATCTAATAAGCGGTTACGTATTGAACTCACAAAGAAAAACGACGGCGAACAAGACTCACTTTCATTATTATATTACTACGGTTTGAGCAGCGTGCCACTACTAGTGTTTACCCGAACAAATAAACAGCGTGCCACAACTCCATAGTCAAAAATTCCACCAATAGGAACACAGGGCGGCCGTCTTCATATACGAATATGTCTATGTTTAAAAATATATAAAAACCTATGGGATACTTTATACAACATAAATACGGTTTCGAACGGGGCCGAAATGCATGTCAGAGCCAAAACTTGCTATTCTGGTGCGCAGCGACTAAGCAAATATTTTTTAATATGTTTTCTTTATTTCATTGTGTGATTTTTTTAAATATTGTAGAATTTAAAACTTAATTCATGGTGAAATTTCATTTTAACGTGACTTTTTTGATCAAAAAACTTTTTTTTTTAAATCGCTTTAATGTTGAACTCGCAATGATTTCGACTACGAACTGGTATTGCTTAGATGTCATTAATTTTCAGTATATTTTGTATCCTGGCGACGGAACCATTGATTTCGAAACAGGTAGATATTAAATTATTAAATAGTAGTTTAAATTTTTCTTCTTTTTCATATCAAAGATAGTGAAAAGTTTTAGTAAATTACGTCACTCAAATTACCGTTTTTTATTGGAAAATGCTTCTTTGATAATTAATGCAATATTTATCATTTTTATTTAATTTCTAAAAAACCACTACTCAGATATAATCAGTTTATCACTAAGACTTGAGCCTCACTCATCCCCGACACATTGTCGGCATAACCAACTGATTTATTATTGATTAAGCATGATTAGTTATTATTAATAAGTGATCGATGATTAGGCGATATTCCATCATCATGTAAGGCCATACTCTTCTAAAGCCTCTTGCCACGGGTACCTACCTACCTGCCGCTTATGGAAGTACAGCCTTAATTGTTAAGTTGTTAGTAAGATATACAAAGTTGAAGAATAATGGACTTGACTCCGTACATGGGGAGGGAAAAAATAACAAGTTTTCAAACATGGGAATGGGATTGAAAGTCTTTTTTGCGTAATTTGAAATGAAATGTTACGAATTTTGCTTTGAATCTATACCCCATTATCCATAAAAACTTTTGAAATCTTTTAAATGAATACAAAAAAAATGTTTAAAGTACGTTACGTACTGGCAGGTGTAATGCACATTCAGCACTGATTTTTCCAGATTTAATAGATTGAAATGATAGAAGCATGATATTTTTCTTCCCCAGTTTTTCTTTTTATAGTTTTTTTTAACCTTATTTTAGTAAATTTATGAAAAACACACCCCTTTTAGGCGCAAGGATTCTAAATATTTGTGTTAGATTTTTTTTTTGCAAAATGTGTGATTTGAAAAACTATTTTTTTGTTCGTTTTAAATATCTTTTATTTTGAAGTCTAATTATTAATTACTAACTAATGTAAACTTTTATCACCCTCAGAAGCGGCTCGTTAAATTTTGGTGTACTAGAGTGCTAATAATAATAATAAATGGATTATTTCTATAGCGCCGTTTTCATAAGAAAATCACCTCAAGGGCGGAAGGACATTTTTCTACGATGTGTCCTGTTCTTTGAATATGTCCACATTCCCACAGGTCAGAATCCTTTAGGCCCCATTTATGCATCATATATGCACAGTGGCTGCATTGGTAACTGCTACTGGGGTATTAAATATTTGATAATGATCATTTTATGATCATCTTCCACTGATTTTTATGAGCAACTAAATGCATTGGCAAAATCGTGGAGAAAATACCTCCAATTTATACCTACCTTATAGAAACGAATATTAAGTATTTTTTAATCATTGAATGAAACATGAAACTGAAAATACGCAGAAAAGAAAAAGGTTATGGTAGCAGCAGGGACATGAACCCAGGACCTCGTGGTATATCCGGAACATCCGTCCCGTCATCCTTATGGGCATCACATTTCGATTTCCAATAAATATCAATATCGTCTTCAATGAATTAATTCCCGTATATGTAATTGGCTGCTACCTTTTTATCATAACTACAAGATTCTTCCTGAATTTATTTGCAATCTTTAGATAATGTCTTGGATATACCTATACGATTTTTATTTATATCGGACATCTCTTGACTTTTTCTACAAGTCTAGGATTAATATTCAATTTTTGGAATAACTTATTGAAGATTATAAATCTCATTGTAATATATTTTTAATGATGGAAATAATATTAACAACAAGTATTTAGTAAGATAGTTTTCTTAACCCACTAAGAACCTAGTACAAGCATATTTTGTAACTAAACGTAAGTATATTGTAGACTGTAGCTACAATAAGTCATATTATTCTTCAATAAAATCTAATTCTTTGATTAAATACAGCAACTATCGTACAACATTTAGAAGGGGAATTATTTAAACTGAAAGGAAGGGATATAACTGATCATAACACATTTGATTAAGATAAATCATATGTTTTGACTTGTGAAGATATTAATAAATAATACAGCGGCTCCGGAGTCGTGATCAATAAAATCTCTCCCGCTTATGTCTAACTTAATATGATTGCGGTTAATTTATTGGTTCGTTTATCTAGACGGATGATTAAACCGTTTCTAATGATGGCTGATAGTCGATGGCTCCTTTCACAGCCATTTATTTTCAGATAAATTTTACGAACGTGAGATTTTTGTAGCCTTGGTTTTCTGGAAGTGAGCAGTTTTAGCTTTTTTCTGTTGCCTGGTTAATGATAGATGAATATTGGGTATAACATGGGAGATGGACAAATTCACAATATACCTACTGCGGGAAAAAGAAAAGTAACAAAATCTCGGTGAAATTCTTGACACTAGATAAGGTAACACGAACATTTAGTTACTTTCTCGGTTAACGGTCACCACAAAAAAATATACACTTTCCAAGAAATACTACGAATGGTTTATCTTTAAATTCTGCATGGGTAATTAGGAAATTTTTTAGAAAAGGTTTTAAAATTCAATAATCCTCAAACTGTAATCTTTTTAATTCTATATGACATACCTACTGGAATTTTAGGTAAACGGGTTAAAATTGGTTTCGCTGGTATTCAAACAGCACCTACTTCCAAAAATTTTGGTATGTATTTGAAAGAATTGAATGATAAGAATTTTTATCTTTTGAAGCCTTGTACTTTTTCCTAAGTGCATTTATAGAATTTACAGAAAAATCATGTATGGTTTGCTTGAGTTAGCAACCTGCAAAGTGATGTTTGGGGCCATTTTTTAGTTCTGGCCCTTGATGGATGTAAACAGCTACTCATGTAGCCAAAAAAAAAACTCGTGATAAAAGGCAAGCTTGCAATTGATTCCTTTTCTTACTGAAAGCGAGATTTTTTTCTATCATATGATATCATAAACACCTGTTATAAACATCGAGTTTTAATACTTGGTAAATAAAACGTTAAAATTATCTTTTTAATCATTGAAGATAATATTAACAACTCTCAAAATGAAACAAGAAACCGAAAAGACACCGAAAAGAAAAAGGTAACGGTGGCAGCTGGGACTCGAACCCAGGACTTTATGGTTTATCAGGGACCTTGCTCTAATCCACTGAGCTACGGTCACTCCAATCTGTTCCGGTGTCCGGAAACTATGGATGCATATGGAGACGATTTTGTGTGTGTTTTTTAAAAATTATTTGAGCTTTTGTTTTCCAGTAAACTGAAAAAAATCTAAAAAAACGGGGTTTCCGCTACGGGTTTCTTATTCGCTGTTTATTATCTTTTAAAATGCGTAGAAGCATAGACCCGACTCATACCGGACAATAGCTTTTTTTAACCGTTTAATTGCCGAAAAACATTTTTAAACGCTCTGTGAGTAAGAGGAAATATATCAATTGTTGTGTTTAATTCGAAAAATTCCATTAAATATATATTTTTTTTATCTAAAGTAAGTAAATATAATTTAACGAAACCCTGTTTTAAAATAGCTTTGAATTCCAAAATAGCTGTCACAATAATCAAAACTGAAATACTTGCACATCTTAATAAAAACATTATTAAATTTGATTTTCCGTAAATAAAAAAGACTTTTGGTTAATAGATCGAGTTGGATTCTCATAGCGGCTATGTAGCATTTACACCAAAGTGCATATATTACTTCTAACATCTATATATATTAAAATGAATTTTTGTCTGTCTGTCCTCGATATTCTCGAAAATTACTGGACCGGTTTCACTAAAAATTTCACTTCGTTCTTATTAGTGCCGGGAAGGTTTAGAGATTAGTTTGAATGAAATTCAATATGTAAAACTGTTGCTAAAATGTTTTAAAAATAGTATGAAAAACATTTAACCCGCCATGTTGTATTGAGATTAGCTCACAGATGTACAACTCTGGTTAGCCATAGATTACATATTCAAAAGAAGATGGTTAGTTTGGGTAGAATATTTTCAAAGTGGAAAACACAACTTAAGAATTTTTTTATTAAGACGTATTTTAGAATGAAATAAAATTTTCAAATGAATGTGTCTTTATTTACAGATAGTAATAGTCGTCACAAGGCATTAATTTTTCTATAAAATCAATATTGGCATCCAATCTGTTGACTCCTAACTTATCCAGACCATCGTTACACCACCAACAATAAATTTATAAAACATGTCGGATATACTTACTCAAAAAGATATCTCCATTAAACATCTACAGTATTCCTTATCACTAATTAAAACGTACCCAATACAAAACGTGGCGTGACTTCAATTAAATTCAATCAATTAACAATACAAAACGCATTCCGCTTGGTACAAACGATGAATGTTACGATCATCGAATCAGTCAGGGCCATATCATGATTTCTTTGGGGGTCCGAACCCGTAGCATCCTTTAAATAAGATGATGCTGAGTTAGTTTGGGGCCGACATTCTATCATGGGCTCCCTCAGGAGAGGCGGGCGGGGGTAGGCAGGGGCCGGTATTGGATAAAGATATCGTTTTTGATTTTGTACACGGACATGTGGACACACGGCGTCTGACCTTATAAACAGGGCTGACTAAAATAAAAAAATAAAAATTATTAATTCTAAGTTTTTTGCAAACAATTATTTAAATCGAAATAATCACTTAACTTCCTATAAAAGTTATTGACGTATAAATTTAACTAACCGGTTTTGCCAGAGTTTCGACAATTTTTTTTTCGTTTTAACAAAAAATTGGATAACATGGTACAAACAATCTGAAGTCTGTTTAACCTTTTAGCAGATATATACAAAATTTTAAAATTTTAAAGAGATTAAACCAGCATTTTACACAGACAATAGTTTAGGTAAATTTTTAATTAATGGTAAAGATAAAGAAGACAGTTTAATGTAATTATTTCCCGGCGTTCTATGTAGGCAAAACGTCGCGTAATGTTAATATCCGGGTAAAAGAACACTTAAGATGCCTAAATAATAATGGGTTCTCCTAATTTGCTAACCATCTCTTAGAAACAGACCACACATTCAATAAAAATACAGGCACTAGTTTACTACATAAAAATGGAACCGGCATTCGACTGGATAACTTAGAGGCATTAGAAATAAGGAAAGCCAAAAACACTAATAGTTCATAATAACTCATTAATAATCAAATAAATTTAAATAAAAGTCCAATCCTTAAATTATTCCCAATAAACAAAGTACACACCCTTCCAGGTCAGCAGGTACCTGCTGATCTCCCACCCTTGGCCCTTCACTCGCCTGTTTGTATCAATCTATAACACATGTGCATCTTAGTTCATAGTGTAGTTGTAGTAAAGTATAAATAAAAGTGATGTAAAACAAAGTTATTGTTTTATTTTTTAAATGAATTATTTTTACTTATTATCTGACATCAGAACGCACCGTTCCAACAAAATATTAACTTTGTTTTTTGTTTTGTTTTAAATAATACGAAAGTATTATTGTTTTGTCTAATACACCTAACACTACATAATGTAATACCATAGAAAAAAAATATTGTGAAGTTGATATTTTTAAAGCGCACATGTCAAAACTTATTCTAGTCATCTTTTTAACTAAGATCTAAAAAAAAAATCCTTTTTTTTACACACTATCCTTCTTTATTAATTTGGTCACCTCTTTTATAATAACTTATTCGAAAATCATTTTTCAATCATTGCTTGAATATTCTAGTATTATTATTTCAATATAATAAGCTTCAAATATTTTAATTTAATGAAACCTAATCTGTCATAACATTATACTAAAATATTTTATTGCACATCCTGTTACCTACCTCAGAATAGGCCTCGCCTGGTGAGGTAGGTAATGTAAACTATACAATCATAAAATTATGAATGTAACATATTGCAGTTATATTTAAACATGCCGTATTGTATGAAACAGTTTTATTATTTTTCAATAGGCGTCGATTTATCGGCACTAATATAGAAACTGAATAAATTTTATAATGACCATTGAATGGGGACATTGCAACTTTTGCGTACAAAGCACATGTAAAATAATCCATTTATTTTTTTATAGCTTTCTATTGCATTACGAACCATTATCAAAGATATTCAACATCCACAGATCTGCCAAGGATATCGTCAAGTATTAAAAAATAATTACAGATATATTACCATAACAAAATACAAAATTCTCTAACCAATCTCGAATCCCCGAATGTGCAATTTTGACCATATTATGACGGAGGATATAAAGTATAAACAAACCTGGTCCATTCTAATTAGGAAGATTGGATTAGAAAAGGTTTGAAAACGAGCGCCTGTAAATTATTTGTGATTTTTTTAGAATATGATTATCTAGTCCTGGAGGCTTCTTTCCATTAAATAATATAATCATCATCCCTTCACGCTTCATTCAAGTCCTCCAATAGCGAAAACTCTATGTAAAAATACGTTTCAATCCATTATATTGCATAAGAACCTTAAAAATATAAAGCTTTTATTTTTGGCAACCCTAATCTCCGTGATCATCGCACCACTGCCATATGATAAATGAATCTGATGAAATATTTAAAAATTTTGTAGTTTATGTACTTATTTATTGTACCTTGTCGTATTTTTTTCGCGTCCACGATTTTAAGACCTTAAGATCCCCAAACTTTAGATCTTTGATTCGTTGTGGCTTTTTTTGCTAGTGCCAAATGTAAATGTCATACATTTAAGGCGTCTTGTGCATAATCTTCAGTTATTCCTACTCCTGACCCGACTTGATTATTTGTTTTAGTTGATTATGTCGTATCTTTCCGGGATATCGGCCACTTTTCTTTTATCCAATTGCTTGTCATATATTCTACGGAAACTTTTTTATCCGTGTATCCACTCTACGTGCCAAAACGATCCAAGCGTTCATTTCATAATTTATTTTATGACACCCACATGATCCCATAATCTCTTGACCGAAGTTGCCCTAATAACAAAAATGTTTTTAATAAAACTGCAGGTGCAACTTTTCTGTAAAATTTACAAATTGTTTTTGTTTTTTCACCGACTTCTAGATTATTTTTACTGTATTTAAAGCATATCACAATATCGAATTCGTCATTACTAAAAATTTACCATCGCTTTGTCGCACCACCTTCATTACAAAGGTTTCTCTCAGCTTAAAATTGTTTTCGCAAAGCATCAATTTTTTTTTATTTCTACATGAATTCTTTAACGTCTGAAATCTAGAATCTAGACAACTACAAGATATAGATCTCGACATTCTAGACATCTATGGTGGAGATATGCATCTATGGTGAAGACATTAGTTTTGACTTTTACCGTCACAAGCATCTGCCAAAATAAAGCCTGTCCTTAAAGATTTTCGCGACATATCTAAAAATCCGATTCTTAATCTGAAAATATCGTACATTAATAATGGGCAGATGTTTTTTCTAGGCCAACCAGAAAAATTAAAAAGCCTGATATATAATAATTTTTATTTGTAACGTGAAAGTGTAAAAGATATTTAAAATTACCAACTATTTGAATCAAATACACAAAATATTTTTTTTCTTTGCCGACTGTTAACATAATACCTGATTTAAAAAAAAAAAACTGTACATCTATAAGCAATATTTAAAAAAAAAAAAATCTTGTTTTTGTAAAGTTTGCCCATAGTACCAGCCTAAATTAAAAAATAAAACAATTTGTTATAAGCCATGAAAGCATTTTATTTTAACGCCAAAAAGTTTCGCTTTGATCAAGCTTCGTCGGGGCAATAATAATAATAATGACTAAAGAATAATACATAGTTATCGATTATATGTTATAAGTACATAAAACAATAGAGTGAGACAGTATATACAGTTTATTTATTTTATCTTGTGCTAACTGTGTGTAGGTATAGGCCAGGGCTGGGTAAACTATGGCCCGTGGTCTATCTGCATATTTAAGATTTGATGAATTCTAGATAATAAAAAAAGTTCGATATTCAATTCAATAATGTATTTATTTGATCAGTTTATATTTGAGCACGCTTGACAGTACACCGTACAGTGCACTTGAGGTTATTTCACAAAAACGGCGGTATGCAAATTATCCAATTATTATTTTTATACTTACTACATCCTTACTTGATCCTTTTGATATTATTGTATGTACATTTATTGTCGCTTAAGATAAATTTATTCCCTCTTACTTAATTATGGCGTAAATATTAGGGTAGGAATACAGTACAATCTCACTAATCCTACGCTAATGCAGGCACAAGTATGCCGGATTGCGGAAAATTCGTATTACTGGAATGCAGGTAAAATGAGTACAATCATCGGCATAATACACTCGATTTGGGCTATAAGACCCAGTTAGTCAATTTTCTCTTGAACCAACTGGATAAAGGGCTGAACCGCAGATACGTCACTAGACAATTTCTCTCCTAAAACTGATAGCACAGCGCTCTTGAGGTGATTCTTCACAAAAACGGCGCTATACAAATCATCCAATTATTACAAAAATAATATAATATTAGAGCGATGCAACAATTAAAAGGAATTATTATCCGTAAGAGGAGGATAACACTACTTAAATATTAACAAAGATTTTTTTTATATGATAACAGCACAAGAGTCCCAACTGCTCCTAACCGTCTGGGGCCAGTGAGACTATGGCATCCCCAATTGGGGAATTTTGTGAGGCTGAACATATTGGGAACGGGAAGGATAAGGGAAAGAGGAAGGTGGGGAAATACCTGGCTATTCAGATCTGGTCACCAAGCACAGCTAAAAGCCATTTCAAGCAACGTTTCAATTCTGAATGGTGTTCTTTCACCAGGGCGATACCGAGAGTATCTCCCGCTCTGGAACGTGCGCAAATATACCATATATTATTTTGAAATGAATTAATTGTGAAACAGCACAAATTAATTAAATAAAATTTACTTTTGGGATTTGAACCGTAGTCGAGAGTCCTGTGCAAGTGAAACAGTGTAATGGAGACATAATTAAGTCATATTTGAGAGGGACAAGATTTTTGTTGATCCCATATTTATATTGCAATTTTACAATATAACATATAATATTATAGCAGAAAAATACGCTACTTGCGTACATCGTCATAATTAAATGGGCGAGTAAGACAATGTACCAGGAATCCATAACGTTGTATGAACCCTCCACAGCCCGTGATATTTGTGAACATAAAAATACCAGTTATCGTTAATTTCGCAAATGAAGAATGGTCAAGTAAGGCAACTCAACAAACAACACAAAATATTTGCTGGAATTTTACAACGTGCCCTTGTGAAAAAATTTCACGACAATCACTCTACGAATCGGCACTAGAAATGGCGCTAAATGCCACTTTCTATATTTGTAATACAAGCATTGATGATATATCTGTAAATTCTTTACGGGTACTTAAAAAGGTCTAACGTTTCTCGAGAATAAAGTTTTTGAATTGTATTCCTTTTAAATTCTATGCAACACATACTAAAATACTTAAAAGAGTTGGAGATTGAAAACTTTTTAACGTTTTGCCTAAAGTTTCAGTATGCTATTCATATAATAACAAAAATAAAAACATTTATTCGTCAATAAGTTGTTATGAAATCTCTAACACTAGTATCCCTTTCATTATTTTAAAATAATGTTGTGCGACTGACTCTGCAGTCAGCAAATATTCGCTTCAGAACTTCTTGAAGCACTGCAGCGATGTCGACCTTCGAATAAATAATTGTATTTCATTACAAAGTTTTTTTGAGGAATAACTGTAAAGGTTAACAGTTTTAGGACTTTTTCAGTGGAAACTTTACACATTTTCGTAATTACCCAAACAGAAATTACATATAAATTATT
>JAHDVE020004505.1:0-25953 GCA_022606495.2 Halesus radiatus
CTTGGTCTGAAGGAGTTTCGGCTGCAATCGGCGCTTCATTCTCAGCGGCTTCCGGTGACGTGGGAATGATTGGCAGGGATTTAGCCGGTTGTTCTTGAATAATCTTCAGGTCTTCTTTTTGTTGATCTTCTTTGTGTCGCTCCAACGAGATGTCAATTTGTTGTATCGGTATCTGCTGTGGTGGTTCCGCAATCGTCGGCTGTATGATTTGCGTCGACTGTATGGATTGCATCGACTGTATCGATTGTATGGATTGCGATAGCTTGTTGGGATTGGGTTCGATGACCGCCTGCTCTCTGGGTGAAACTATCGGGATGGGTTGGAGCTGCTCCCTTTCTCTCATGGGTGCCGGCGAAGGGATTTTATTACTCTCTAGTTGCTGCTGCTGTTCTGCGGGGTTGATAGGATAGGGTCTCGCAGGTTCTGGCCTTGTGAGATTGTGGATGGAGTGAGGGTTTGATGTGGGACGAGGGTACGGAGAGTGAGGTGATCGCCGAGGTTGTAAATGGGGGGAATGTGAAGGTTGATAGGAGTGTGGGGAGATAGCGGCTTGGGGGGAATGGGCAGGGGCAGGTGCGGGAGGAGGGTAGGGCAGGTGCCTGGAGGGTGGGTAGTGCTGAGCAGAGTGAGGCATGTGCAGTAGGGGCTGCCTCGGCACCACTAGCCCGCCTTGACCCAGTAGCCCCAGAGGGTGTAGCAGGTGCGGGGGGATTAGAGACATGTGAGATGGAGACACCCGCTGCGAATGGGGATGTACGGACATGGGCAGACCGTGGGAGAAGAGCGCAGTGGAGGTGGGAGGGAGAAGATGTGACTGCAACCCGCCGTGAGCAGCCATGTGAGCCATCATCCTGTCTCTCTCATCTCGTAAAGATTCCCTTTCCCGCTCTCTAGCCCGGGTCTCTTTTTCCCGTTGTAATCTCTCCTTCTCCCGTTGCTCTCTGATCTCTCTTTCCCGTTCTCTCTCTTTGAGTTCCCGATCTCTTTGCTCCCTTTCTCGCTCTCTTTCCCTTTCGCGTTCCCGTTCTCTCTCCCTCTGGATGGCGAGTTCCTTCTCCCTCTCGCGCATCTCCCTCTCCCTCTCCCTCTGCTGCTGGAGTGCTATTTCCTTTTCTCGTTCTTCTTCCCGAGCTATTCTCGCCCGATGCTCTTCCTCCAATTTCATCCTAGAACAAATACAAACGTTAATTACAAATATTGTGATATTATTTATTGATTATCCTGATTATTATGCCATTAAAAGAATCAAACAAATTGAATTAAACAACAAAATAACGGTAATGGGATGATAAACAAAAGAAGACTAATGTAATTTAAATAATGTGCATCCAAAATGATTCGTCGTCGCATTCTGAGAATAAAAAGATAAGAAAAACAAGAAGCAACATCGCAAGATCTAAATTGGTAAAGTATAATTTCACAAGGGTGCATAAATGAGAATGCTGCTTCTCGTCAGTTTTCAAAATTATCCCTGAATACAATAATATACTGCAACCACCACAAATATATTCAAAATATGAAAAAAGATTCATTAGAAAAGAGATTCCCAGTGGTACAAGCATCCTAAAACCATCTAAGAATAAGATTGAAAAAGAGATGCTTAGATGGTTTGATCATGTAGCGCGAACAGATAAAGAAGGGAGTGTCAGGAGAAGTTGGGTTAGATTAGGTTGGCATTATTGAATGTTTTTACCTCTCGTGCATGACCGGCGACATAAGCGGCAGCGGGGGTAGGGGGGCGTACAGGGCAGACATGTGCGCAGGGTGCGGGCCCGGCGCGCCCCCGTAGCCCCCCACACCGTACCCCAGCGGGGGGCGCAGCACCCTCTCCAGGTATAGTTGCTCTTCAATCCTATAACAAAATGAATTACGTCAAAAAATTTGAAGATGTCAATGAATTTGTCATTGTATTTCATACAGATTTTCTACAAAATAATGTATTAACTGCATGGTTAATGAAGTGTTCATTGGTTTACGTATTAATGTGACGCAGTGTTTACGTGACGAACATCATTGTCACAAAAAAAATGCGACACAGCCGTTATTTTTTGCTTGGAGATGGATATCAATTCACCAAAACCCATAAAAGGCATTCTCAACCCGTAGGGATGAACAAGAAACTTCCTAAAAATAAAAATATATTTTCGTTAAAGCCAGCATGTGGACAATACCAGACTTGACAAAGGGACTTTTTATTTTTGTCCTGTTGTGTAACTAGTAGAGGTAATATCCCAAGGCCAAATGAACATACAAAGTCGACACTGCAATTGTAGTGCATCGTACTGTGCGTGGGCATGATTCTTCAACACTGCAAATGCAGGGGTCTGACGACCCCTGAAGGTTAAAGAGTCACATATTTTTGGAAAGATGAAATCATGAGATTAATCATCAAATTAGTCATGATAAATTTTCTACTTTTATTTTCTATATTTCGAATATAAAGAATCATAATGTTTCCCATTTCTTGATAACTATCATAGAATCTATAATAGAAACAGTTCCAACTAGGGATTATGGCACCCTGAATATTAATTGGGGAATGTTGCGAGATAAAAACAATAGGAAGAAGAAGAAAGGATAAAGCAGGGTTGTGAGAACTTGCACTTGTTTGATTGTCCAATGTGCTCCTACCGCTGAGAGCGCCGTTGCAGCTTTATGAGAAAGAGTTACAACAGAGCCATCGGCGGAATGCTTTTATTATGAAAGAAATGTAAAATATACTAACCTATACTGCAGGGCGGCGCTGGGATACAAGCCCGGGTGAGAGTAGGCCGAGTACGCCCCCGGGTCCACCAGTCCATAGGCCGATGCGGCGGGGTGAGTTAGTCTAGAAATACAACAAGCCCCACTGTCCGGTTAGCCCCAGTACCAAAACACAATAAACCGAATCCCTTATCTTTGGTGGTTGTTACAAGGATTAAGTACGAATAATTTCCCAGTTTTATATTAACTTGTAGTTGGTAAAACTTGCCCTGTCAAAAATAAACAGGTGGAAAAAAAAAGTATAAATACCACAAAAAAGAAAATAACAATTTTTGTCTTACAAAATTTACATATTTGATAACAATGCTCATAATTATTGTCACTTTAGTATTGAAGACCTCATAAACAAATAAATCATTACGGAATTTTATACCAAAACAATTTTTTTTTTTCAAATTTTGTTGACGTAGGTAATTTTAACCTCAACATTTTGAAAAAACAGATATACAATGTCTTAATTAATATGTGACGATATGTATTGTACACAATCAACGCCTGGAAAATAATAAAATTGGTCTCTGTGATTTTTTAATGTTTTCCGAGGGCAGTTCGTGATCGTAGTTTTGCTACACATTTTAACTTAAATAATTGTCAGAACCTGTATAATAAATAAAAATATGATTAATTTCAGCAGTAATTACCTTTACAAAGCATCATTAATGTCACCCTGATCCAACAATGTCAATTTAATAAAGCAAGTTCTAGAAATTCCTATGTATAATTATTCTCCTTTAAAAGTTTCCTATAATAGTTCTCAGAATATATATTTCTGGGTTTCCCGGGTGATAGGACCGTTACCTTTTAATTTTTGGTGTTTTTTTTTTTTTCGTATTTCATTTAAGATTTGTTAATATTATCCTTCAGCGATTGAATATTACGATGAGGTTTACAAGCTTCAATAAGTTATTTCGAGAAATTGAATAGTAAAATGATTTTTTTAATTAAAAAACCTTTGTAACTTTTTTCCACTTATTTATTTTCTACCGGACCGGTTTCACCCTATCAAGGGCATCCTCAGACTGGAATAAATAAGTGGAAAAAAGTTACAAAGGTTTTTAATCAAAAAAAATCATTTTAATGTGGAATTCTACCATGAATTGAGAGTTTCAAAATTAGGAATAATTAAATTGAATATTCATTCTAGACTTATAAAAAAGTCAATAGATGTCTCATACAAATAAAAATCGGATTCAGGTAGAATCTTGCAGTCACACAAAAAGTAGCAGCCAAAAATAAGGGAATTAATTATTGAAGATGATATTATCATTTCTTAAGCTGGGTATGACACCGATAAAAATGAAGTATGTAGGTTGAAAGCCTTGAATTGTGATTTGAATGACTAAAAAGCGCTATACAAAAATTGACCATTTATTATTATTAGGTCAGCAGTTAGAGTAGTGCTAGTCCTGGTAAGACAGAGGTCCTGGGTTCGATTCCCAGATGCAACCGGTACCTCTTATATTTTCTATCTTTTTCTGTTTCATTATCTCATTTGAGATTTATTACTATCTTCAATGATTAAAAATATGATGCGATAATCATATGAGAGGATTCCTGTACCACTGAAACACTTTATACTGAGCATTATCTATTTGTACTCTACTTGGAGAGAATTTACAAGATTTTTATCCCTCAAAGAGATGTATTGAGGGAATATGACAACTTGATCAAAGGTACAAGCCGGGTATAATGAAACCCCCACTGGATGGCTGGTAATTAAAGTTCTACCAGCACCAAGAGACCGCTAATGAAAAGCCCACTGAAAATACAAACGGATGTGGAAGTGTGTTTTGGGCACGTGCGTCTACCCGATGTGAGCTCAATTTAAAAAAAATCTTTTTTGTGAATAGGGCTTTTCCACTGAACAGATAAGCCATAGAAGTGTGATCCATTTACATTTGAAAGAAAACTAATGTCATCAACTTTTTATGTATGCATCATGTGTTTGGTGACCAGATCTGAATAACCAGGTGCTTCCCAATCTATCTCTTCCCTATCTTATTCCCTTCAGTCTCACAACATACTGCAATTAAAGATGCCACAGTAGCACGGCTCCGGACAGTTGGAACTCAACTTCGAGCAAATTGAGTGAGAAGTTGGAATTTTATAGGTGAAATTTTAAAAAAATCAGCCATTTGCTTCCTTTTAAAATAAGTCGAAGTGTAGACCTGGCTCCAATTTTTTTTTAACCCTTTAGTAAGTGAAAAAATGGAAAAGAGTAAAACAAAAAACTAAAAACTCAGATTGAATTTTTGTTGTTTTTTTTTGGATTCTCTATGTGATGTTGATTCATCATTTTCCCACTTTTACCGGGACACAGTGCATATTTTATTTTTTTGAAGAAAGACAAACATTCTCGGGTTACTAATAACCTGACAATATTTGGAAATCTCCTACTACCATCACAGTATAGGTAGAATATAGATATATACTGGAAAAAAGTCCCAAAGAGGATGGCGAAAATACAACTCAGTAAAAACACCCTCTATTTCAATATTCATTTCATAAGTGTGTACACACGCACGCCCATCAGTTTACGCGTTGTATCAGTGTCAGCGTTACTTTGAATCTTCTCATGTAAATCGTAATTGTGTCGGTCGACCAACGATATAGCACTGACGAGCTGGACCGGTTCTCCTCATACGCAGCGAATAGCGACGCGCGCGCGATTGACCATCGATGTTGCACAACAGATTTCGCCTACACATTACCGTATGCGGATGACGTATGGGGCCGGTGTACCTGCAGCACTATTATAGTGGGAACCTTACGCTTTGAACCCTTCTATCGATTTAAAGAACTGCTACGGACAATGCACTGTTTGTATCAGGGTGAGTCAATGAACATTGGTTGGTATCAGTTTCTCACCTGTCGTCGGGCCTATACGGCTGAAACCCGCTGGGCGGGGCGCCGTGCGGGGGCTCTTTGGCGGGCGGCGGGGCGGGCGGCGCGGCGGCGGGCGGGGGCGCCGGCGACAGGGCGGGCGGAGGCGCCTTGCCGCCGCCACCCGCGCCCTTGTCGCCCGCCTCACCCACCTCACCGGGACCCGCCTGTTTGGCCAGTGAGCGCAGGGCGGCGGCGAAGGAGCGACTGCCGCCGCTCGCGTCCGACCGCTTGGCCACCTTGGCGGGGGGCGCACCTGGAATCAAGGAAACCAAAAGGTTAATAACAACACCATTAACAGAAGAGAATATAATAACATCCACTAAAGAAAGGAGGCAACAACATCCAGCATGCATCAGTATACGTATCATCTGAATATCAATGTCAGTCTGCTGCATTACACCTGTTATTTATTTTATTTTTTTATTTATTTATTCACGCCTAGACGGCTTTAATATGTATACATTTATCGCATAGTTATACAAAGGAGTATAAAAATATAGTACATAAAATAATAATTAGAGTGTAAAAGAAATAAGTAGGTACAATATAAGTATGTAATTACAGCGTAATGAATAACAGTTCTACCTGCTGTTACATTATAACTGCAGGTTGTACAAAAGAGTATAAAAAGTAGCTTTGTGCATAATATAATAACATAAGTGTAGAAGTAGCTAATTACAGCACAATGGGTGGGCAATAGGTTTATAATTATTAAGACGTTGTAAAACATGAACAGTTACAAAGCGTGTTTACAATACAGCAAACCTTTATTACGCCCTATTGGGTGTTATATGGAAGTATAACACGATAAATAAAAGGATAAAAAAGGTGCACATGAAAAAACATAATAAATGTAACGGTAAACATCAATATACTTATACCAGTCTGTGCAATCTTTGAATAGGAGACTTCCCGAAATAATTATTTGAAAACGGTGGATTATTATACAGAGCCATTGAGGTGATTTTCTCACGAAAACGGCGCTATAGAAGTAATCCAATTATTATTATTTATTATTATTATTAGAGCTGTCTGTCTTGTATTACGGGTAGGTACACGAAAGGTAATAGAGCTCATTAAATCCAGGGCGTCCATCTGCCATTCGTTAGCTAGACTTTTAAGATTAAAATATTTGGTAGACAATGGGGGCACCAGATCATGGAAGCATATTCTAGTATGCTACGAATCAGGGTCACATATAATAATTTATAAGCAAGATTTTTTAATGGTTTCGTAATTTTAGTTATGTAGCCAAGTAATTTATTCGCTCTGTTCTGTTATAACTCTCAAAAATTTTTAATGGTTTCATAATTCTAGTTGTGAAGCTAAGTAATTTATTTGCTCTGTTCTGTTGTACAAGATTTTTTAATGGTTTCGTAATTCTAGTTATGAAGCTAAGTAATTTATTTGCTCTGCTCTGTTATACAAGATTTTTTAATGGTTTCGTAATTCTAGTTATGAAGTCAAGTAATTTATTTGCTCTGTTCTGTTAGACAAGATTTTTTAATGGTTTCGTAATTCTAGTTATGAAGCTAAGTAATTTATTTGCTCTGTTCTGTTATACAAGATTTTTTAATGGTTTCGTAATTCTAGTTATGAAGCTAAGTAATTTATTTGCTCTGTTCTGTTATACAAGATTTTTCAATGGTTTCGTAATTCTAGTTATGAAGTCAAGTAATTTATTTGATCTGTTCACTATTTTCTGAGTGTGTAAACGGAACGTAAGTTTAGAATCTGAGGTAATTCCCAGATCTGATTGAAATTTGTTTGCCAAAGGCACCACAGATCGAATAATCGTATTCAAATCGTGGGTTCAAATCCTCGCGTGCGCAAGTAAATGTTATTTAATTAATTTGTGCTGTTTCAGAATTAATTCATTTAAAAATAATATATAGAATGTTTGCGCACGTTCCGGAGTGGAAGATACTCTCAGTATTGCCCTGGTGAAAGGCCACCATTAAGAATTGTGGCCTTTAGCCGTGTTTGGTGACCAGATCTGAATAGCCAGGTATTTCCCCACCTTACTCTTCCCCTTCTCCTTCCCCTACCCAATGCCTTCAGGCTCGCAACATCCCCCAATAGTCACACTGGCTCCAAACGGTTGGGGGCAGTTGGGACTCTTGTACGGTATTCATATAAAAAAATATATAAAAAAATTCAAATTTAATTCTGTTGCGAGTAAAACCTATTATGTGGCATTCTTTAATGTTGAGCTCCATTTTATTTTCTACGCACCACGTGTTAAGCACGTCGAGATCTTATTGTAATGTTAGACAGTCCTTAGTTGTTTTAATGGGATAATATAATTTAAGGTCACCGGCGTATAGCAAAAAATTACAGTGAGGCAAAGAGGAAAGGTCAATAATAAATAAAAGTGGTCCCAGATGAGATCCTTGAGGTACCCCTAATGTAACATGTATAAGAGACATGAGCTAAAACCATTAATTATCTCAATTTACTGTGTCTTTTTCTGTTTCATTTTTCATTTGAGATTTGTTCGTATTATTTTCTTCAGTGATTAAATATCACAATTAGGTTTATAATCTTCACAAGCTATTCAAATAAATTGAATAAATAATAATTAATCGTGTTGTTTTTCAATACCAGCACTCAAAAATCACGATCCACCATCGGTGACAAGGAACCATTAATTGTGTCCACCGATCACAACAACATTAATTGTGACTGTACCTGATCAAACAAAAACAAAACAAAAAAGTTGAAGAGAAAAGAAAATAATTTTCGGAAAAATAGTGTTGAAACTCGGGCGAAACCGGCTAGTAAATCTGGTATTTAATGAACCTAATACAAGTTACGAAATATTTTCAAAATTAATAACGCGTCAGAGACAAGACGCCGCCTCCTCTAAACAAAACAACAGCAAAAAAACACAACTGTCAAAAGAGTTTGCGAAAACCGAGAGAAAGTTTGAAGTATACCGGCAAACTTTTGCAGAAACCTCCCGGTAGATACATTCTCGGAACACGGAACATCGCAAAACGTAATACGTGGTTAGTATAAGAACACGGAACATTGCAGAACTAAAAACGTCGGTAGTGGTACTACTACTAGTACAGTCCGTCAATATATAAAAATGGAGGACGATGCGATCGTTTCAAGATGGTTGAAACAAAACAAAAAAGTACTATGAACATATCAAGTGAATATTTTCCACATCAAAATCAAACGGCGTTCAGAAATTTGTGGCAATTCCTGGAAGAAAATATTTCTATTTTCTATTCTACATTATATTCTAAGGAAATTTCATATACGAACTTGTTGTGAAGGGAAATGGTTTTATCTGTATTTAAAAAAAAAAAAAAACATAATATCAAAGTAGCCATTTATTAGATGCTAAATAAAAATTAAACATTCATAAAATTGAGTAATGCAATTTTCAGACGTAACCTCACATTATTTGAATATACTGCATCGTCGCCCCAAAATGCAAAAGGGCACTTGTGAGATTTTAGCAGCTTGGGGTTATGAATGCAGTTTGCATCGTCATTTGTTAATCCATAAAAAAGTGTATTTGCCACAAAACTTTAAGAAATATGTCGAATAAGGTAGAAACTTTATTTTAAAATAATTAAATACAAATTATACACGATTTTTTTCAATCCGCAAACAGTTGAAATGTGTTGTACTAAAAATACAAAGTTTTTATGTGATTTTGCTTTTGGGGGGACGATATTTGGTTATAACATTGGTGTTACTCGGTGTTGCCATAGAAATTAACTATTTTAGTTAAATTTTATAAAATATCTAAAATTTATTGACAGACTGTACAGGAGCACGGAACATAGCAGAGCGAAATACGTGGGTGGTAAGCTAACAGCAACACTAGAGAACTAGAACTCTTAGAGAAGGCGCTGCACGAGTGGAAAACCTCGGTGGAGAGGCGCTGTAAGCTCTATGGGTAGGAGTAGGGGCAGGTAGCAGGGTGGTGGCATCCCTTATGTATGTTTTTTTTTCGGTAAACACGCTGGAAGCGTGTACACAGGATCAACGTGATGCCTAAAATGATGTTTTTTTTGTTGTTATATTGAAAATTTATTGAGTGTGTCCGTTTTTTTTAATAATAACTCCAGACAGGAGGCCCCGAGGGAAATAATTTTCCTCAAGGCTTATATCATCTTTGGGGATGCTGTGTGGAAGATCTTTTAGAGAATGCCTAAAGCCAGGGTTTCCTAAAAGAGCGGTGCTATTATCTAGCGGCCGTAATATAGCGGTGGATGACGTCACTAAAACGTTGTCTATACAAACCAGATGGAATTGGATTCGTACAGAGCGTTGATTGCGTGCGAAATGTCAAATCGCGGTGCCGCCGTTTGACAAAAAGAAAAAATTGTGGAACGCTCTTTTCTCGTGCAGCGGTGAACATTTAAAAAGTAAATGAGTGCAAACGTGATTTGAACTAGCGAAAATTGCGAAAATTACGAAATATTGATTAATTTTACAAGAAACCATAAAGCTTCATATAATGTGAAGAGCAAAGACTGTAGAAAAGCCCAGTTTAAACAAAATCCGTGAAGAAATGTCGGGAATATACTTGAAAAATCGAGTATATCTTTATATATAAAAATGAATGTCTGTCTGTCCTCGATTTTCTCGAAAATTACTCTACCGGTTTCGCTGAAAATAGCAGTTTGTTCTTATTAGTGACGGAAAAGTTTGAATAAAATCCAATATATAAAACTGTTGATATAACGTTTTAAAATTAGTATGAAAAACATTGAACCCGCCATGTTGTATTGAGGTTAGCCCATAGATATACCACTCTGGTTAGCCCATAGATATACCACTCTGGTTAGCCACAGATTACATATTCAATAGAAGGTTGGTTTGGGTAGAATATTTTCAAAATTGAAAACACAAGTAGGTTACCCCTACTTGAGAACTTTTTTATTTAAATATATTTTGAAAAAATAGATTTTTGGAATGAAATGAAATATTCAAATGAATTTTTCTTTGTTTAGAGATAGTAGATCGCTGCCAAATCAATTCAATGATGGCACCCAAACAACAAACAAGAGCTCACAACTTCATAAATTATACCCCAAAAAATTCCAAGCAAGGCCGGGTACACATCAGCTAGTTATTATATACAATGTAAATAGGTACTATATATTATTTAAATATTTTAGTATACATGTATTCATATATTCATAAGAAAATATTATACAATAGGTGGTTGGGTAAAGTTTTACAGTTCAGACTCGATCTCAAGGCCGAGACACTGAATCAAACCGACCAGATAACATGTAGAACCAAAAAAAAAATGGAATTAATTAAACCGTTTTAATTTTTCTTACAGTAACTCCACACAGGAGACCCTAAGGGAAATAATTTCCCTCAAGGCCTATATCATATTTGGGGATGCTGTGTGGAGGGTCTTTTAGAGGATAGGGAGGAGTGAACTTGGGTCTTGAAGAGACCCATGTTATAGGATGGAGGAAACACAGAGGCCGTCAGATCATTCCACAGCCGAGCTGTTGAACACAAGAACGAATCGTAGAAGCGACCCGTTCTCATGTGACAAATGTCAACCGTGTGCAAATGTTGGGCGCGCGTTGAAATGTTTTAATAAATAAAAATAAATCGATTTTTTACTGAATTAAAATTTTTAAAAAACTTTTATAAGTTAAGAGGCCGATTTTATACAGTTTCCCGGCCGGATCTAGTTAGTTTTGTCTTAATAAGCATAGATTATTATTAGTAATGCACTCTTTGTAGTACGATTTATAAACATCTCACTTTCTTCCGATGAGTTCTCATCTTCCAAATATAGTAATAATATCTAGATCATCCATTCTTCACTGTGTTCGCCGTTTAAGTTCACATCTCTGGTCACCCCGTTAAGACGTCCGTTTTGTTACGCCCGCCGCATCACGGCCGCTAGATAACAGCACCGCTTTCATAGGAGACCGTATCCTAACCGGGCGACTGATCTAAACCACTGTGCTATAGAAAACATAGCATATCTGCTCGTAATAATAATCTGTTGACTTGCACCCGTATGCGCCTCGGTCCGCTGGGGTGGCGTCACATATCGATCCGGCGTAGGGCGTACTGACGTACTGGTTCATGTTATGTCGTACCTATTGTGCTGTGTAGCGGCGTGCAGGGGCGACCCGCGGGATCTGTCCCGTCGGATGGCTGTCAGATGGCAGTCAGATCGACCGTCGGGTGATGTCAGATATCAGATGAAATCTAATTATCTTGAAAATATATTTATAAGAAGCTGCAGCACATCGATGTATTTAACATGAACATCTTAAAATTCAGGACTCAATAAAAAAATAATATAATATCTTCACCATCTTTAATAATAATATTTGGATGATTTGTATAACGACGTTTTTTGTGAAAAACAAAACATCCCAAGGGCGCTGAGATAGACGGATTGAAAAACACCGAAATTTTGAGGATTTAGAAGACAGATGAATATTCCCAGGCGGGAAACACCAGACGCCAGAAAAAAATTGGAATGCGATCACCTTTGCACTCCAGCTCTTGGAGTGTACCAAACGTCGTAACATTTAATGATCGACATAAAAGTAAAAGCCGCTAATCGACGACAACAGCTAAAAATATATTTACAATTTATTATTAATGTTGAAAGCCACTGGTGCAGACATAAAGCTCTGTTGGGGTGGCTGAAAGGTTTAGAGCGGCTGGAGTGGAGAGGGGCGGAAAGGACATCACAGAGACGGCCGCTATCCGCACCGCATAGGTTCCACGGCACTATAATATTGTAGGGGCTGGTTGGTTGGTTGGTTGGTTGGTTGGTTGGTTGGTTGGTTGGTTAGTGTTGACCCCTGTCGGCGACACGGTATTATGACATCCTAGGTTTTACCTGCTAGACAGATTTAAAAATGACAGACGGGCGAAATGGACGGACAAATATTTCAAGGGGAAAATTGGGGTTGACAGATGTAAAGCCAATTCTGTATTTTTGAGGTGCGGCGAAAACGAACGTCATTATAAATTTACCACACTTTAAAACACTACGCTATTCAAATTCCGTGTTAAAAAAACCACCCATCCGTATTAATATTAATACTGCTCGAGAGCAAGGCTGGAATGAATCCCATACGCGCGTTTTGAATTCAGCGTATATGGAACTTTCTGTTCTAAGAAATACTTCACATAATCCCATACTCATGGCGCTTCAATGGCAAATCGTGGAAGCGTGCAAACCTTTAGGAATATGTTAGCTGCCCGGGTGCGCAACGACTATGGGATAACAGTAACAGTAAATGTGAATGAAATAGAATTTTTCAAAATCATTAGATTATTTTCTATGATCATTGTGTTTTAGGATGTTATTAAAATAAGTTAATTACCGAAGATGTTACCTTTTTAAAATTAAACAAAAGTTCACTTTCTTGAGTAAATTCGTATTTAAAACAATTTTTTAATAACCCACGACATTATATTCATTGGCCACAACGCCTTAATGCATCGTCCAATTACATCTTGTTGCTAGGTCGCTAATCTCTGCTGCAGTGATATCATGAAATTCCTTTAGATCTAGGGAAAAACTAGAAAATACCAACACAGGATTTATAGATGATGGAATATTTTCCTCCCTTTTTTAATCTCCGATTGAAGTCCCAATGTAATGAGCCACGAACCGCCACTGCATGAAACTAAAATTACAAATGTCGTATATTGTCACAGGGCAGTCTTTACCACTGTTACCAGGAACCATATTGCGATTTGACTTGTCCCGCTATCAGCGTGGCCGGGGGAAAAGCACTTGGTAGAGTGGGTAGTGGCAGACGGGGTGGGGGAGAAGACGACATTCTGATCGTATTATTTCTCCCCCAGGACAAACTGTTGAGCGACTTGCGCACTAGCGTCCTGAGGCAAGGTCCGATGCACATCACAGTAATACATACCAACTTAAATTATTCTGGTAATTTTTTTTTAATAAGAGCTTAACGGCTCTATTGTGAGATTAATCATATTTAAACAATATAATAATTAGAAAAAAGAGAAAAAGAAAATAGATTTGAGTACAATATATTTTCAGGGTTTCACGGCAAATGTATAGATTGTGGTGTAGTATGTATTTATATATATAGAAGTGATACCGTGTTGGGCGCGTTAGTCCTCTTAGGGCCAGTACTTCAATTTTTATTATATTGAAATACTAAAATATATTAAAATATAATATCCCACAAACTACTCAAGAAAAAAAAGAAGATTTGAGTACGATCAAGACTAGAACTCGGAACCTCCAGCTAGCCCTGTGGGTGAGTTATCAATCGCGCTACAGAATCGCAGCCGGGCCCGAATTAAGGTGTCGATAGCACCTTACGATTTTAAACTAGATGACGTCACAAACGATAGCAACCTCTCCACAATGCTCCGCAATAGCGCCGCAATCGGGGACGAATGACGCCAGGGAGCGTTTACATTTCTTGTTTTTTTAATAGCTGCCGAAATGAGATTTTTAAGAGGAGTCACAAAATGGGATCGAATAAGAAGCTCGACGATCCGGGAGGAGCTAAACATCGAACCACTGCTATTCTTCATAGAAAATTCGCAACTGAGGTGGCTTGGATACGCATTAAAAATGTCAGAAGGTCGAATTCCGCGGAAAATTCTGAGTGCTATTCCAGGGGGAGACGTTCAGTGGGCCGCCCCAGACACAGGTGGGAGAAACAACTCCATAGGCTACATAGCGCGAGACAGGGACACATGGACGCGCCTTGTCAATGCGATGGGTCCCTGATCCGAGTAGGCCAGGGAGAGAACATGTATGAAACATGTAGGTTTTTTAATACATTTTCAAAATTCAAAAAGATGGCCTCAATGTAAGGTGGCGAATCTACATTTCTGCAAGGTTTACTACAGGAGAGTGAAAACAAAGTTATATTCTATTTAATCATTGAAGAAGATAATTTTAACACATCCCAAAATGAACCACGAAACCAAAAAAACAACAGAAATTAAAAAGATTTCAGTCGCATCTGGGACTCGAACCCAGGACCTCTACCTATCCGGGGAAACCGCTTAACCAACTAAGCTAATGAGACCAGTTCAATTTACGCCATTTACACCGATATCATACTTCAAGTTCAAGACTTGTTAATATTATCCTCCCTTTTTATAAATCCCATATTATTCGCTGCTATCCTTATGATGATTGCAAAGTTTCATCCCGAACTCAATTGCAATCGGAACAGTCTCGGATATACCTACCCGATTTTATTTATATGAGACATCTATTGACTTATTTTACAAATCTGGAAAGAAATATTCAATTTTATTTTTTGTAACTTATTGAAGTTTGTAAACCTCATTGTAATATTTAATCATTGAAGAAGATAATATTAACACATCCCAAAATGAACCACGAAACCAAAAAAACAAAAGAAATTAAAAAGATTTCAGTCGCATCTGGGACTCGAACCCAGGACCTCTACCTATCCGGGGTAACCGCTTAACCAACTAAGCTAATGAGACCAGTTCAATTTACGCCATTTACTACTATTCTCTAGGCCGGATGCATCTTGCAGTTCGATCATTTTCATAAAAAGGGAGAATTTAGAGGAAAATACAACTTTATTGGCATCATCTGAAAACACAAACAAATGAAAATTGAAATTTGGTATATTTCAATACATTATTTTTTTTTTCAGAAACTACGTTTGTCGTTATTTCTGAATTTGTTAAAGGAAATACGAGTTTCTCATACTTAGCAAACAATCCGACTACCAATCCAAAGATCATGCATTAATTCGTCCCTAAATCCGTCGGTGTCAGCGGTCGGGGTCTCTCAGGTCCGCCGGGGTCGCCCGGTCCGCCCGACCCGCGCCGGTCTCTCTGACCCGCCGCCGGGTGCCTCCGACCCCGTCACTGGGACCCGGACCCGTGCCGGGGTCAAACCGTCTGTTTTAACTCTGATCAATAAGCGAGATTGCCCACTCGCTGCCAACTAACAACAAACCTACTGCAGATGGGCTTCGAACGGTGACACGACAGAATAACAAACGATGGAGATACGTCGGACTATTCTAAAGGAAATATTATTTGGACCCATTATTAAGGGCGTTCGTGAGATGTTTTTACATTAACCCGAGTAAAATGATCTCCCTTCAGGCCTATGTCATATTTGGGGAGACATTTTTTATTTTTGAGTAATTTGTCTATTTTGTTTATGGGATAAATTTGGCTGATTTAGTTCAAGTATTATTGTTGGACTGAAAGTCAAAGATTTTTTTGAGAACTGTTATATTTATTTCAGGGATAGTAGTTTTTTATAGCATTTTAGAAAAATACACTTTTAGCACCTAATGCTTTTCAATATTGAGATGAATTGTTTATTGGCGGGTGTACATGCGAAATATGAAATGGAATAAATTGTTATTGTAGGTTTAAAGCTTAATTCCTTCAAGAAACTTATAAAATAAAACTAACATATATAATATTTGTATATGTCAATGTCATATGAAATTAACGCGTCTAACTAACTAACTAACTAACCATCACGCCGTTTCCCCGCAGGGGTAGGCAGAGAGGACGGACCGCCAAACAACTCGATCTTGGCATACACTTCTCGCTTCATTCACATTCATACAACGCCTCATACATTCTCTTCTGTTATTCCGACTTCTGACATGGCCCGACTCGAGTATTTGATTCACTTGATCGTGCCATATCTTCCTATGACCGTCCCCGGCTGCTTCTTCCGTTCACATTCACGTCATATATTCTCCTTACACTTCGTTCATTCGTTCTACATGCCAAAACCATCTAAGAGTCCCTTTTTAATCTTACTCATTACGCTTACACGAGTCTTGCATTATTAGCGAATCTCAACATTTTCCACACGATCATACATGGTTTTATTACTCATTTGCCTCAGGGATCTCAATTCTACAGCATTCTATTTTATCCTTCATCTAACAGCTGCCTTACTGCCATACATGGATAAGTACATTTGTAATAATAAGGTTATTTATTAACCCAATAACCAAATATTCACACTGTGTACAGATAATAGATTTAGTACAAAGGAGTGTGCTAAGTATTTAGACAGATAAATATTAAAAGAAAAAATAGTATTCAATGTTAGAAAGAGACGGAATATGAATAAGAAATAGAACAAAATATTGTTTTGTCTCAAAATAAATATATTAACGAATAGAATAATGCACCCTAAGTATAGTGCTAGATGACTAAGGGACACTTTTTTTTAATTTCTACCTACCCTGTTTATGTTGTACTATATAAGAAAAAAAGTTTATTTATTTATTTTATTGATATTTTATTATATTCGGTCAATGAAATTTGAAGTTTGAATAAATTTTACTTTTAAAAAAATCCGAATGGGGTGTACGAAATCATAAAATCCGGATTTTAAATTACACTAAATCCCGAAATCCGGATTTTAAATAACACGAATTCCCAGAATCCGGGTTTTTGTTAACACGAAATTCGAAAATCTGGATTTTGAATTACACTAAATTCAAAAATCCAGATTTTGAATTACAAGATTTCAAAAAAACCCGATTTTGAATTACACTAAATCCAAAAATCCTGATTGTGAAATACACGAAAACCAATATACATTTTTTTTATTTACACGAAATCCGAAAATCCGGATTTTACGAAAAGTATCCGAATTTGCAATCTCTATTCTACAGTAGTGTTGGAGGTTTAAAAATCGATGATACATTTTAATAAACAGCAAGTAAATGCCGTTCGGTTTTATTTTACTTGTTAAATATGATTTATCGCTTTCGTCCCCAGTCCCCACTGTCCATTACCGAGTACATGAGTACAGTAACGGCCATAAAAATAATGACCATCAAACGAGCGGTCACTATACTCTTGATTGTCGATTGACACGAGCAAACCAATTGACTCCTGAATACGCATGTTAAGTGGCCGAATAGTCGATGACGACCCGGGATCACGAGACTGAATCAATCATGAGGGAACAACGTTCAGCATCCCATCCAGTGGCGTATGGTCCCAGACGAACGAACTCACATTTTGTGCATTGAAAGAGTTTGAAATGTTAAGGCAAAAGACGTCTAAAAATAAGAAATGAAAGAAAATTTCTCGCAAGTATTTTATTCCCCCTCTAAACCACACCAGACCGAGCTCGAGCGTCAAGCGGCAAGGCTTGTAACTGTTAGTGCAAACCTAATAAACTGTTAAAAGCAGTAAAGTCATGTGTAGGTAGGTCACCTAATATTTATTTTTTTGAATTTTCGATTTCTATAATTTATTAAGAATATATTTGACATAAAATCTATTAAAATGAGCCAGGGAGGACCGCTAGAGTCGCTAGTGTAATATGTTGCCATCGGTATTTGGGTTAAGTCTAGTTTAGCCCTGTTTTATTTAGTATGGTTTATTGTATTTTTAAGATTTTATCCACGACACGTATACAAATCTCCCTAGAGAAAATGCTAGCGGAAAGCTCTCTCTATCCCATATACAATATGGTTGTTCGCCTATCCCAACATTCCCAAGATTCCCTACAAAAAGCAATTCTCCAAGGAGCACAAGTCAATATTGAGTGAACGCCGAGTGCGGCGCAGCACTGTCGGTCGGTTCTGGTTGTGCAATATATCATATAGCTAGCTTATACGGCAAAAAGTCGGCCGGGAAACTGTTACTGTTGGTCAACCGACTAACGAACCAGAAACCCGCCCGATCTGCGCTCTGTTCGCTTGTTAAGACTAGGGATGGCGAATATTACAACCCATGAGTTTTTTATAAATATTTTTTTATGAAACATCCCGTCAAAAGGGATGGGTCATTTCGCTGACTCTTTTTTGTGAAGTCGGCTTTTCTGCATGTGGAACGGGCTACCGGCATTTGTCTTTTCTCCTACATTAAATCCGGGCCTCTTCAAGAACCGCACTACCCTTCCTGCAGCCCCCTTCTTAACCCGCCTCACAAAGTTGCCTAACCGGGTGGCGATATAGTTCCCCTGTACACGCTCCGCACAAAAGACGCTCTTGTGAGGCGTCACAAGATGGCTCATGTTAACTTTCCTTAAAAATAATAATAACCAGGTATTGGACTGTCACATGTGTCAGCGTCACAAGCACTGACGTCAGAAATGATAGACTTGCTCTAAGTACGACTTCGATGGCTGGAGGCAAAGGTAATGTGACACCCATTTTGGCACCAGCTTTGGTTCCCTGCCGTCCACATTAGTTTCTCGCGATTTTGACGGCAGTAAGCAAATTACAAAACATTTGTAAAAAAAAAGGGTCAAACTAATCGCCTCCCGGGTTTCTTCCAGTGTTACGACATCTCTACATATATATTATTTGCTCTGTGGTCTCAAGCAATTTGACCTGACCTGACCTAACCTAACCTAACCTAACCTAACCTAACCTAACCTAACCTAACCTAACCTAACCTAACCTAACCTAACCTAACCTAACCTAACCTAACCTAACCTAACCTAACCTAACCTAACCTAACCTAACCTAACCTAACCTAACCTAGCCTAACCTAACCTAACCTAACCTAACCTAACCTAACCTAACCTAACCTAACCTAACCTAACCTAGCCTAACCTAGCCTAACCTAACCTAACCTAACCTAACCTAACCTAACCTAACCTAACCTAACCTAACCTAACCTAACCTAACCTAACGCAAGGAATACTACGAATGATTTTATCTGTAAATTTTATAAGGTTTAATAAGGTCTCAAGTGACAATAATCAAACTGATATCGTTTAAATTATATAAGAAATTAACTATTGGAATTTTAGGTAAAAATTCAAAAAAGTTCAAAATTGCCTTCACTTGTTTTCAAATTGCACCCATTTTTATATGTATTTCATAGAAATCAAAAGATTACAGTATGAGGATTTTTGTATTCTGAAACTTTATACGTTTTCCTAACCACCCGTATAGAATTTACAGATAATTTTTTAGTGTTGGTCCTTAACTGCCCTTCTGCGGCCTGTCAGCTTTTGATTAAAAAAAATTACTGTTCAAACAACTCCAACATAAAGTTTGACAAACCGCTTTCGTGACGAGAATCGACGGTTAACGGAGACCGTTCAAATGCCAATTTTTTTTAAATATTACTTACTAATCGTCTATTTGTGACGATGTCAAATGTGAAGAAGAAAATATAACGTGGAAATCGATAGAAAAATGTATTTGTGCACGTCAAATCATCATAGGCGATCTCAATATTAATACAATTCCTCAATATCACCATCAATCAAACCATTATTTTTGTTTTTATAAACAATAATTATTAGCCTGAAACACTCATCCAAATTGAAAAAAACCTTTCCGAGCAAAGATAAATGTCGCCGACAGGACTCGAACCTGCACCCTTCTGATTGCCGGTCAGATGCTCAGATCATCTGACCGGCAATCCAGAAAAGAATGCAGTCGGCATCTTGCTCGGAAAACTGAATGATGTTCAACAATAATTATTGTTTATAAAAATAATAATTGTTACCCTTTGCGCTATGCACAAAAATCTTGTCTTAAGTTTTTAAGAACTTTAGTTTATCAATTAATGATTATTTATGTCCTCTCACCGAAAATGGCTTCATTCAGACAATCAACACCCTTACTCGAGAACAGGGTGCGACTAAATCCTGTTTAGACCATATCAATGTAAAAAATATTAACTTCATTGAATCATTTGTTATTCACACATTGATTTCGGAACACTATACTACAACCCTCTAACCCTAGGGTAGCAGAAATGCATTTAAGATTTTTCAGCAATATATACAGTGTGCCGAGCGAATACAACAGCGCCAGGATAGATGCTCGCTACTGGCGACGCGTCATCCAATGACGAAGAAATAAATTAGAATTCAATATAAACACTGCGACGATCCGAGCTAGTCGAAAGATAATCAATCATTCCTTCCTGGTCGCAGGCGAATAAACATATTAAATAGTATAATTGTTTTTGTGTTTAATTTGTAGAACTCCATTTAATCATTTTTTTTTAAATTTAATGTAAATCAAATTAATATGTTATCATCAAACTCAACAAGTATTTTAGTTAGGAAAATGATTTATTCCCCACTTCTCAGTATGTTCACAAGACCGAAACAATATAAGACATTTAAATAAGTCTTTAGAAAACACGTCATCATAAAACAATTAAGAAAACATTGCCATTTAATGCGGGGAAAACAGATTTCAACTTCAAGTACCTCACAATAGAGAAACTATTATCACAATTATTCTCCGGTAATAAATCATTTCAGGCACCCTAGAAATTGAAATTGTGAGGGGGTAAATAGAATCATGTAAATAAGTTGTCTCCGCGTGGCTTAACCGCAGTTTTAAAATGGCTTTGAACGCCGAAACGGCTGTCACAATAATAAAAAACTAAAATACTTGCAGAACTTAATAATAACAATATTAAATTTGATTTACATTAAATTTTTTAAAAAAATTGTTAATTTAAGATTAGATCATATATTACGCAATACACGTATATGATTTTTTAAAGTTACTGTGGAAGGCCGATAATAGAGGGAAGTCACAGCGGCAGGACCATAATTAGCGTATAACGGAAATAACGTGAGTTACGTGGCCCTGTATTCAATCACTGACGCAGTGAGTGTAAAACCCACCCGGGGGAACGGTGACGGGTGGGATGGGTACCCAGGAACAACCGACCAACCACGACCAGTACACATTCCCAGCAGTGAGCACAGTCGAGAGCCTCCTCACACCACCCCAGCAGCCGAGCAGCCTAAACCCCCTCGCGCTCCCTGTACTCAGCACAGCCAGCGGGAGCCACCCCGACTACCTAACTGCCGCGGTACAGATTACAGACATACTTGTACATGTTACACAACACACTATGTACAGACAGTGTACACTGCACAGCGCAGGGGTGATCAAATGAACGGGAGACCTGGAGGGATTTTAGACTTGATCACAGGGAGATTTTGAAGTACCTAGCTATTCATATCGGGTCACTTAACAAGATACTCTCACTATGGCACCCTAATGAGAGACCATCATTCCTTCCTTTAACGGACAGAACCTAAAATACGCGCTTTGCAGGTTGCTGACTAACTCAAGAAACACTTGATTAATTCGGAAATTTTATACGGGTAATAAGGTTTGTATAAGGTTTCAAAAGACAATAATCCTCAACCTGCTAACTTTTAAATTTTATATGAAATACGTACTGGAATTTTAGGTAAAACAAGAGTAAATAATACATAGAGAAGCCCTAACCCGCAAGGGCAAGAAACTAAAATATTTATTTACATAGATTTAGTTGTAATTTCACCAGTCGGAAGATGCCCGTGATAGGGTAAAATCGGTCCGGTCTGAAATAAACAAGTGGAAAATATTTACAAAGGTTGTTTAATCAAAAAAATCATAATAAAATGGAATTCCACCATGAATCGGCAGTTACAATTTTTTTTTAAATCTAGTCATAAATCTGAGAAATCTCGCTGCACATTGAACAGAAACAGAACACAAAAAAAAAATATTAAAAAAAATAATAAAAAATAAAAAAACAATTTTTTTTATGAATACGATTTTTTTACAAGCTATTATTTATAGATATTCCTCGCCATAAAGAAACAAGGTTCTTGTGTTTGGTGAGGGAATTTTCATGACATAAAACATTGTTGTACAGTATAGCAGGAAAATACGAATTAGTAAGTTATAAATAGTAATAATATTAAAGAAAGGAAACGTAAGGTTTGTGGAAAAATAAAAAGACAAAATCTAATAATAATAAGATGTAAAAGAATGTTGCAGTAGATTGAGGTAATTTTTTAATTCATGGATATTCATGGATATTTTCTATAATTTTAAGATTTGAAGGAAGATTGTTATTCCTAGATAGAGAGGTAGGTGTTTTGCGTATGGTTAGTGTTGAAATGTGGGATTTTAATGATATGCTGATATCTTGCGGATATATTAAATTGTAAATTATTTAATGTTTTTTCTTTAAAAATTTTAATAATATTTTGCGTTCTTGAGGTGGTTTTCCCACGAAAACGACGCTATATAAGTAATCCAATTATTATAATTATTAATACGGTGTGTGGATTAGATCGGGGCAAGTTGGATGGCAGACTTCACCGCAGGAAATACACACGATCCGAGTGGGCAGGGAGAAGAGAGGGGCAGGTTGGATGGCAGACTTCACCGCAGGAAATACACACGATCCGAGTGGGCAGGGAGCAAGAGAAGGGGCAGGAGTTGGATGGCAGACTTCACCATGAAATACACGATCGAGTGGGCAGGGGAGAAGAGAGGGGCAGGTTGGATGGCAGACTTCACCGCAGGAAATACACGATCCGAGTGGGCAGGGAGAGAAGAGAGGGGCAGGTTGGATGGCAGGAGGAAATACACACGATCGAGTGGGCAGGGAGAAGAGAGGGGCAGGTTGGATGCAGGCTTCACAGGAAATATACAAGATCCGAGTGGGCAGGGAGAAGAGAGGGCAGGTTGGATGGCAGACTTCACCGCAGGAAATACACACGATCCGAGTGGGCAGGGAGAAGAGAGGGGCAGGTTGGATGGCAGGCTTCGCCGCAGGAAATACACACGATCCGAGTGGGCAGGGAGAAGAGAGGGGCAGGTTGGATGGCAGGCTTCACCGCAGGAAATATACAAGATCCGAGTGGGCAGGGAGAAGAGAGGGGCAGGTTGGATGGCAGACTTCACCGCAGGAAATACACACGATCCGAGTGGGCAGGGAGCAGAGAGGGGCAGGTTGGATAGCAGACTTAACCGGAGGAAATACACACGATCCGAGCGGGCAGGGAGAAGAGCGTGGCAGGTTGGATGGCAGACTTCACCGCAGGAAATACACAAGATCCGAGTGGGCAGGGAGAAGAGAGGGGCAGGTTGGATGGCAGACTTAACCGGAGGAAATACACACGATCCGAGTGGGCAGGGAGAAGAGCGGGGCAGGTTGGATGGCAGACTTCACAGCAGGAAATACACACGATCCGAGTGGGTAGGGAGAAGAGAGGGGCAGGTTAGATGGCAGACTTCACAGCAGGAAATACACACGATCCGAGTGGGCAGGGAGAAGAGAGGGGCAGGTTGAATGGCAGACTTAACCAGAGGAAATACACATGATCCGAGTGGGCAGGGAGAAGAGCGGGGCAGGTTGGATGGTAGACTTCACCGCAGGAAATACACACGATCCGAGTGGGCAGGGAGAAGAGTGGGGCAGGTTAGATGGCAGACTTCACAGCAGGAAATACACACGATCCGAGTGGGCAGGGAGAAGAGAGGGGCAGGTTGGATGGCAGACTTCACCGCAGGAAATACACACGATCCGAGTGGGCAGGGAGAAGAGCAGGGCAGGTTGGATGGCAGACTTAACCGGAGGAAATACACACGATCCGAGTGGGCAGGGAGAAGAGCGGGGCTGGTTGATACTGGCATTTCATAACAGTTCTGCGATATAGGTATTCATTAAGGCTAAGCGAAACGTAACACGCACTCACAGATGGCGCTAATTTAAATATTTTATAAAAAAAACCTTTTAGCACGTAATGCTTTTAAATAATGAAATGAATTGTTTGGTAGAGGGTGTACACACGGAATATGAAATGGAATAAATTGTTATTGTTGATTTAAAGCTCAAGTCCTTGAAGAAACTTATAAAAATACTATATATTATTGTAAAACTAACATATATATTATTTTTATAATTTTCTTGGAGGAATTAGGATTTAAACTTACAATAACAATGTATTCTATTTGATATTCCGTATGTACATCCTCCAATAAACAATTCATATCAATATTTAAAAGCGTTAAGTGATGAAGGTGTTTCTTCTAAAATATTTGAATTAGCGCCATCTGTGAGGTCGTATCGCTAACAAATATGTATCTAAAGAAGCGAAGCTAGCAGTTCACCATGAAGTGCTGATACCAACCCTGATGTATGGCAGTATTTTCTTTTCTTATCACACGTTTAGAAGAATCCTTTGGTTTAAACGGTGGCGTTAAGAATTGGCTGACATCGTATTTAACCAATCGTTTACAAGCAGTGAAGATAGGGCAAAACCAATCAAAATATGCAACCCTTTCATCTGGAGTACCCCAGGGGTCCGTTCTGGGTCCTCTGCTTTTCATCATTTTCACAAATGATGTAGCTAAAATAATAGAATCGTTCGGTCTTCAATCCCACTGCTATGCTGACGACCAGCAAGTTTATTTCTACTGCTTACCAGAAGAAATAGACAGACTAAAAACTCGCATAGCTGAGTGTCTTGAAGCAATAACTCGCCGGATGACCTCAAATAGATTGAAGCTGAATCCGTCAAAAACTGAGTTTCTCTGGACCGCCACAAGCAGACGTCAGCATATTATTGATAACTCCCCAATAAATATTTCGGGAAGTGACATTACTCCCAAGACGTGTGTTAAATTACTCGGTGTCAATCTGGATGCAGACTTTTCCCTTAAAAGTCAAGTAAACAGAACTGTAAGTACAGGGTTCTTTCAACTAAGGCAAATAAAAGCAGTACGGAGAAACCTGCCAACAGAGGCACCTAAACTGCTTGTCAATTCGTACGTTGTGTCACGTCTAGATTATTGCAACGGAATATATGCGAGTCTCCCCAAATACCAAATTAACAAATTGCAATCAGTATTCAACGCTGCAGCAAGACTTATCATCGGCGTATCTAAATATTCTCACATTTCAGAGCATCTCAAAAATCTCCACTGGCTCAAATGTCCTGAAAGAATCCAGTTCAAGCTCTGCTGGATGGTATTTTAAGTCACTTAACGGAATGGCTCCGGCTTACTTATCAGAACTGTGTATTCCCGAAAATACCAACTCACGACAGTCCACCCTTAGGTCAGCAGCGTCATCAGCTATCGGCAGGTTGAAGGAACCAAAGCGCACACCTAATACTAAGTTCGGTGATCGTGCTTTCGGAGTGTCAGGACCCAAAGCCTGGAATGAACTACCGCATGACTTAAGAATTATCAAAGACTCAACAGAATTCAGAAGTAAACTTAAAACACATTTTTTCAGACAATCGTATCCATAAATTCACCTGTAAATTGCTTAGCTAGGCTGGCCGGTTAGTACTTACCTAAAGTCATTAAATAAAATAAAAATATAATTAAAAATTCACGCATTGGTGCGCAAATGCGTCCACAGCCCGCAACACTGTAAACATCCAAAGTGTAAAATAAAAAATAAAAAATAAATAAATAAAAACGTTAATATTTATTAAAAGCTTCTTATGCCGAGTAAAGTAATTTTATAGATATTTTCGAGTCCTAAAATTCATTTTATGAATTCTTTTCAGTCCTAAAA